>JAJOZX010003593.1:60000-162500 GCA_023014485.1 Bathynomus jamesi | reverse complement strand
CCGGGTTTGAGCACTCTACCCTTCTTGTTTAAGGTTCGATGTATATAAAAATAAATTGAAAAATAAAAGTTATTAGAGTAGCATACAAGTTTACCAAAGATTTAGCGCTCTACCCTTCTTATCTAAATCTGTTCTGAAGGAATTCAAAACAACAGGATCGAGTTGAAAAAGACCTTTGCTTATGTTGAAGTTATTTGTAAGTTGGATAATGGCAGACTTAAGAATATTTCTATTAACAATGTTGCTAGAGTGAAATAAAACTGAAGCATTATTCCAGTCAATACAGTGGGATAACTCTGACAAATGGACAAAAAGGGCACTGGACGACTGTCCTGTTCTAACGGAATATTGATGCTGTTTTATACGTGTGTGCAAATCCTTTCCCGTCTGACCTATGTAAAAGGAATCACATTGTTTCCAACCAATTTTATAGATAATGCCTGAATTATTGGTAGGGCTATTTTTTACTATGATATTTTTCACAATATTGTTATATGAAAATACTACATTAATTTTCATATATATTAATTTTCATATATATATATATATATATATATATATATTGCAGCTGAAGCTACAGGTAAAGTACAGTACTTTCAATTTTCTTTTAACGTATTTCGCGAGGTTTTTATTCCTTCATAAAACCTGAGCGAAATATAAAATTCACTTAGTAGACAAATAAGCGAGATGTCTTGCGTACGCCGTATTTATATAAATCCCCGGTGTTGTATAGCTTCTTCTGTTGTATTCAAATATTGTTTCTAGTGTTGCAATCTAATATTTGAAAAGGCATTCCTGTTTCTTTCTGGACTTTCTTCCATTTTATAATGAAAAATATGTGAATTTTACTCGAGTTAAGGAAATATTGCAAAGTTATTAGAATTTCGCTAGAAAAGCGAGTAGACTTTTTGGCTTTTGTAACCGTTCATGCTACGCATTGTGTATTGAAGGGAGTTTGTTATTAAGCTCCAAAATGAACGCGTACATTGTGTAACAACAGAAATGGGAGAAAAAAAGAGTCAAGTTTGAAAGTCAAATGAGTATTGAGGTAAGACTATTTATGAGAATATATCGAAGCGAGTAAGCTAATATATCATATATATCCTAGACTTATGAATATACGAGTAGAAAGACGTTGGCAGTCTTATTACCGTAACCACAGCAAGAAAAGATCCCCTTTGTGAAGTTTTACACACACACACACACACACACACACACAAGTGAAAGGATTAAATGATGACTTCTTGTATACAATGAATAAATAAATACAGTAAAATCATCTCAAAAAACGCATAGCGAAAGGTAAATTAGTCTAGTGCTTCGTGCTATCCTTTATTTTCCACTGTCCTCTAATGCGTAATTGGGTACACAAGGTGAGTGTACGTATGGTGTGATTGAACTGTATAAAGTATTCTTTTCAGTATACTTTTTCCTACTTTCCTGTAAAAAAAATTTCAGTAGTTGCTGGCGTAGGAGGGAGTCTTGTCTCTTATATACTTTACTATTACTACTCTTCCTGTATGAAAACTTTACACGTTTATAAGTGTAATGATGGCATGGGAGTTTTCAATATGCTTTATTTTCATTTGCTCGTCTCCTTCTCTCTCTCTCTCTCTCTCTCTCTCTCTCTCTCTCTCTCTCTCTCTCTTCTTTCTACTTCTCTCTTGGGCTAGCCTAGAGTGGATCTCATGGTCATAAAGCCTGTAACTGTAACTCTCTAATACATACGTACACAGATACATCATCTGAAATCCCATTTTCCATTCTCCAAGGATGTGTGCGACGCATGAACTTGAGACCAGAGACCCGGAACCCACCAGTGGCGCAGCGTCAAGGTAGACATTGAAACAATGTCTCTCCAAAGAAATTCTGAAAAATAATTTTATACAAATGGGAAAATAAAAATAAATTAAGCACTAATGCTATTATTAGTTTTCAAAATTATGATACTAATTGCGGTGAGTTATTGCCGAGCAGTGATAATGAGTCTTCTGCTCGTCGTACGCGCTCGATCTACTGCGAGGAGACAGAGAAGCAATCTTCTTGCCAGCTTGTACACAGCGAAAGAAGACGCGCATGCGCAGAATGCTTTTCATCACTGTGATCCTCCATGCTTCTACTGAGACGTGTCTCCGCCAGTTAGCCTACACAATTTAGGGTGGATCGATTTTACATTTTTTTCGATTTCCATATTCTAATAGAGACAAAAACTTGCGCATGCATGAGAAAATAGCCTCTGCAAAATCTTAGCTTAATAGTCATCTTCTGCTGCCCTGGCAGAGCGATGAACATCATATTTTAGTAGTCAAAAACGTATTTTTAAACCCTAGCCTAGAGTCATAAAATTTTGCGTGTGTGTTATTTCATGCCTAAGCAACGATATAAATGCTATGGGAAATATATAAATGCATTATTTAAGACAAAGAGCCGATCTGAAAATATGTATATTGTACATATTTTCAGATCGGCTCTTTGTCTTAAATAATGCATTTATATATTTCCTATAGCATTTATATCGTTGCTTAGGCATGAAATAACACACACGCAAAATTTTATGACTCTAGGCTAGGGTTTAAAAATACGTTTTTGACTACTAAAATATGATTTTCATCGCTCTGCCGGGGGCAGAAGATGATTACCTATTAAGCTAAGATTTTGCAGAGGCTATTTTCTCATGCATGCGCAAGTTTTTGTCTCTATTAGAATATGGAAATCGAAAAAAATGTAAAATCGATCCACCCTACTACACATGCGTTTGAGCAGTTAGTGGCACTGGCAGTGTCTTATTAACCGTACTCTTCTGTTTTTCTTTTGAATGTTTGAGTGCTGTGTTTGCTTCATAATGTGTGATTCAGAATCAGATGGCACTGTTGACGAATTACTGACGAAAGGATTTTGTAATTATCCTATGAGAAAAAGTGGGAAATTAAAAATCAAAGATCCACTCCTAATTTACTTCTAGAACAGAAATATGGGAAAAATGTTCGGAGTACTCAAAATAGTTTTGGTTAACTGGCAGTATTAAAAGAAATAAACTTTATTAAGTTACTGAAACGGGTTCCTAAAGGTTAAAGGTTATGTTTCATATTCTTTGAGTCGTTTACCTCTTTAGAAAGTGTGTTGTTAAGGAGTGTATGATCCAAACGAAAGTTACACACCTGTACGATTAGTACAGAGTGTAACATATGCCCTGAACCCTGTGTATGTTAAGCTGTAATTCATTTTCGATACAATAATAATAATAATTAGTTTAACGTCCTTCGCAACATTTAAGGTCATATCACGGAGGGGCCCTACAGCTTTACGTGGGACCCGAGCCACTACCCAACCTTAAGGAAGGCCTGAAAAAGCACCTTAATATCTGAAATCTAAGTCCGAGGCGAGAATCGAAACCAGAGCCTTCAGATTAACAGCGGGCGTTTCATCACTACTCTCCCGCAGTGGTGACCAATACGTGAACAAAATTAATTGTAGTTGGAATTAATCGCATTTGGATATCCTCATTTCTCTCGCGATTAGTATAACTTAATTCTTGTCTCAACAATTGTTTAATTTTAAAGCCAAACTTATTCCAAGGTCATTAAAAGAAAGTACAGGGTGTTCACAAATTATCTTTGCAAATTAAATTTGTAAAGATAACTCTTGGACACCCCATGCATTTTTTAAATTAGGGTTTCTCAAACTTTTGCATCCGATGCCCGCTTCAAACAACAGTGTCCCACGTAACGTTGTAGGTCCCCTCCGTTATATGACCTTAGATGTTGCAAAGGAGGTTAAACAACTGAAGTGTACTTTATCGATACAAAATCATTAAAAATGAAGGTTTTATTTATTAATGTACAGGGTGTTCGATAAGTTCCTTTACTCTCTGAACCTTTTTCCTACTAGAATAGGGTGGGGGTAAAAGGGGGTAAAGGGACTTGTGGAACACGCTGTAGTATAGAACATGCATGTTTTCTAAACAGTTTTGGCATATCATACCGGGTTTAGTGTTAATGAATAAACTTTTGCCTTTTTATTTTTCTCCCTTTTGCTAACCTCCTCGTACCACACAGTTTAGGAAACGCTGTATTAACCCTTATTTCATAACCTGGGTAAAATGTACCCTTGGTATAATTTGCCGTGGTTATGAAATAAGGAATAAATTAACGTGACATTAATTAAGACTGTTTGTAGCGTAAATTTGTCCGTGACGCGAAAAGAAACATTGTAAATAATGAATGTTTTTTACTTGAAGTTTACATTAATTAATTTGTTCGTTGAAAAATGATAATTAAGAAAAAGTTGAATTTTATTTTTTAATGTTTTACTTAATCTATATTATAATAAGAGAGCTGTCCGTCTGTCCGTCTGTCCGTCACACTTTCAGAAATTGTGAGAAAAAATTGTGAGAAAAAAATTCAGAAATTGTAAAAAAAATTCAGAAATTGTATTACGGGCGGCAATGTGAAGCTCAAGATTTTCATGACTGTGTTCTTTTCTGTAGTTTAGCAATGGGGAAGGGTGGGGGTGGGGGTAATGGGGGATGGGTGGGGTAATGGGGAGGGGTGGGGGTAATGGGGGAGGGGTGGGGTAATGGGGAGGGGTGGGGGTAATGGGGGAGCGGGTTAGCCCCCAAGTTGTATGAATGGGGGTGAGGAGGTTTTGGGAGATACCAGATTCAGAAATGTTGACACAATGTGAAGCTCAAAATTTTCACGGCTGGGTTCTTTTTTTGTAGTTTAGCCTGTCTAACCGTCAGCGAAGCGACGGGAATTGTACTAGTAAATAATAATAATGTAAATTGTTTATTCTTTAACAGTATCATATTTTGCGGTCTTTTTCCCATTCCCGATTATTCCGAGAAATCCGAACGTGGAAATTTAGAAGGATGGAAATTTTCAAATTGATCCATTCCTATTCCATTTCTCCCTTTAAGTTAGCTTTTTCATCGAAAATACACCCTTCCTCGGTCCGGCAATTGCGTCACAGCCCTCCTTTTTTTATACCCTTTCTCAAAGGGAAACGTGACGGCTAATGTGAATGGGAATGGCGCCAACTGGGAAGTGATCTCTTTTGTTAATAAAAATATAATTAAAAAAAAATAATAATAATAATGAAGTAATAAACAATTAAAAATAACTTTGTTTCAGGTTTCTCTGAAATAATTCCAGTAACTTGCTTCATAAAAGCAATATCTGTTGGTGAAAATTGCATTTCATATAACATAAGTTTTACATAGCGCGTAATATATATATATATTATATATATATATATATAGATATATATATATATATATATATATAATATATATTATATATATATAGGGTGTCCCATAAGTCCGGTATCATGGTAAAATTTATTTTAAATTAAATTTTCAAAGGTAATACATTAGAACTAAAATAAATGTTCAAATTGATGTTTTGTTTTGAAACTTTTTTTGTTGCAGGTAGAATAGCACGCACTGGCTAATATGGAAGTGAGTTACACTCGTAAGGAAAAGCCCTCTGAGGCTTTTTTCTCACGAGTGTAATTCACTTCCATATTAGCCATTGCCAATATGGGACACCCTGTATATATACAGAGAGAGAGAGAGAGAGAGAGAGGTAATGAAGGTCAGGAGGTGTGAGAAGTGAGCGGAAGATAGTAAAGTAAGATACAGATATTACTGCAAAGAAGAGCGATTTAAAAAAAAGAAAAAGATTTTGATCTGTTCCAGCCATTTGTCATCCTTTCTCACCTTTTGATTCTTTCTCATTCTCTTTTATTCGCACTGGGGAAGATCGTATACAGTAGTTATTTCAAAAAGCTGTAGACCTTAAACAAAGGAAGTGAATTTTACCTCATTTGGTCCCATATATATATATATATATATATATATATATAATATATATATATATATATATATATATATATTATATATATATATATATATATATACACACAGACCGTGCATGGAACAAGGAACTCTTGTGGGAAAATTAAATCCACTATAGTCCGAATAAGTAATGGTAAATTACAAACACTATAGTTTTTCTTTTTCATGATGTTAGCCTGACGTGGGGGCAACGGGTCACTCGCAAAGAGACCCCAAAAATATAGCTTCCCTCACCAGCTGTCTGCAAAGCAGGTAGGATCCAGCTTTGGGACAGGATTGGTGAGGGAAGCTATATTTTCTGGGGCCTCTTTGCGAGTGACCCGTTGCCCACGTCGGGCTGACATCATGAAAAAGAAAAATTATAGTGTTTGTCATTTACCATTACTTATTCGGACTATAGTGAATTTAATTTTTCCAGAAGAGTTCCTTTTCCATGCACGGTCTGTGTGTAGCATATTATGAAAGAACATCAGGGGACCATTCTGAGTTCAATTCTATATATATATATATATATATATTAGGAGAGGGGGGGGGGGTAAAACAGGGTACTTAGTGCTTAGTGCTAAATTTCTGCGAAAGTGAATCCAATTGTAGATGTAACAACACCCGAATGTGACTGTACTTGAGCTACTGTGCTGTAATTATTATTATTATTATATTTACGTGTTTACGCATGTCTGATGTATGTGTCAGTCCTTTAAGTCAGTGGTCTCCAAACTTTTTTGCTCACGCACCCTTTAATCAGCAAAAATAAATAACACACCCCTAATGAACATGAAGATTATATATATATATATATATATATATATCTCCTTTCATTATTTACTAGTAAGTTAATAGTATACAACAGAAATACGATAGGGTGAAGATATACTTACCAATATAATTTAATGAGAACAATGTGGCTGACTGTGCTTCATAATTTCCGAAAATCTTGGTTTGACACTTTGTGATACAGCGATTCGAAGGTCCGGTTTCAAGTTCAGTTTATTTCGATTCTTGGTTTTAATACCTATCATAGCAGAAAAAGACACCTTACACAGATATGTATCAATTGTATCATAGATCCAATAAATCTGGGTTCTCATTTTTTAATCCACTCCACCAATTGTGCACAGTTTTCTGTTGAATTTCGGTTCGTAAACTTGTATCTTCCCTGATGTCAATGAACTGTTATTTTACAAAATAATGCGGCGATCTCGAATTGTGATATTTAGTTTGCTAAATTTTAATCGCAGGTAAGCGATATCGCGGATACTATCTCGCAAATTCCTCGGAATGACTGTGTGTTAGCGAGTATTTTCTTTCTCGGTCATCTTCTTGTAATTCAAAAACTTTCTACGAAAAAACAATGATAAATCAGAATCATCAAATTTTCTTCGCCACCCGCTAGATCGGCAGGCGCACCCCACTTTGGAGACCACTGCTTTAAGTTACGAACATTTCTTTAGTATATTTCCATACATCACTCGCAATACACAAACTAACTCAAGTAACTCAAAGATGTGTTTAAAACAGTGCGAATAGGCTTCAGAACCTAGTTATACAGGGGTGGCGCAAAAGTCGCGGACCATTGGACAAATTAAAGTAAATGTTCGAATTGCTGGCCATCAGCCTGGATACACTTTTCGAATCGATGTGAACATGTTTCAATTTTTCTAAACACGCTTATGCTGATCTTGGCACACTCGGATCTGATTTTCTCCTTCAATTGTCCTATGTTTCTAGGAAGATCAGTATAGACGACCGACTTGAGATGTCCCCATAGAAAGAAGTCAAGAGGCATGAGGTCTGGTGACATGGTGGCCATTCGACTGGACCTCGCCGTCCAATCCATTTGTTTGGGAATGTCACATTTAAAAAGTTACGGACGATGATTACAAAATGTGGCGGTGCAGCGTCCTGTTGGAACCACAGGTGTGCCCGTTGTGCCAATGGAATGTCGTACAGAATAGGCATTAAAAATGTCTGCAGCATTTGCATATAAGTGTCACCTGTCACATTACCATCAAAGAAGTACGGACCGATTAACCGACCGCTCCATATCGCCGCCCACACCATAACTCGTGGATCATGTTGCACATGAGTCGCTTCCATCCAATATGGGTTGTCGTTGGCCCAATAGCGTGTATTATGTCGACATTTCTGTTGAGGTGAAATATCGCCTCGTCACTGAACATCATCCAACGGATGAGGTTGGATTGTTGAAAGAACCATTCGCAAAACTTCTTTCTACGGTCTGTGTCATCACCATGCAGGTCCTGAACAAGTTGGACTTTGTAGGGATGGAAATGATGTTTCTTTAGAATTCACTGAATAGATCTCCTTTCGACTCTTGTCTTCTGAAAAAGCTTTCTCGTCGACATTTTTGGACTTTGTAAGAGATGACGTAATACCATTGTTGTTGTTGCTTCGTCGGTTGAAGTTCTCGGCCTACCACTACGCGGGCGGTCATGAACACTTCCCGTTTCTTTAAACCGATTAATTACTCTTTCAACGGCTGCCTGATCAATTAAAGGTCTCTCCGGGTGTTTTCTATTAAATTCTGTAGCGATTGATCGATTTATAGTACCTGGTATTCCGTACATTAAAACCAAGCTCACCCTCTCGTCTATTATTAATTTCGCAGCCATCCCTTACCTAAAAGAAAAAAAATATATATATTATGGTCAACAGTGAAAATTCATATGGTGCGCGACTTTTTCGCCACCCTGTACATTCATATTTAGATCTATTACAATTCGTTTATTATCACACTATTCTTGAAACTGGGTGCTTCACCATTCGTTTCCAATCACACAAGCTGTTAGACCATTCTTCTTACCCTTTCCGTTCACGAATATTTTTTCTTTAAACCAGAACGTATAAGATTTATTGTTATCCCAAACCAAATATTTTCGTAACTCGTCACTTACATTACACACATTTTGGGTTCCTTTTCCCAAGACTTAACTAAACCAATATTAACATGTAAAAAGCCTCTGTAGAAAAGTTACATTTTAGTACAATATATAGTATACCATTACATCCGGTGGGACTGGGACATTACAGTCTCACTGGTACTGAAAGAGTTAAAATCACTTCCTTTATCATTCATTACAGGGAGAAGATCATTTCCTTTATAACACCCCCAATTTCTCCTTTTCATTTAGTAAGAATTTTGACAAAATTAAAACTAACGAAAATACCACGACTTAACCTAACCAATCGTCAAGGAAAGGAAAAGGAAAAGGTCCTAAAATATTCTAGCAGAGAACCCGCCCTTCATGCGGGTGGCAAAAGTTTCCCGGCCTACAACTTTAGAATGAGACGGGAATGTAAACATTAACCAACTAGTTAGGTTAATTGAGTGCCGAGTTAGGTTAATTGAATGTCCGGTTAGGTCAACTGTACCCCTTTGAAGATTGGTTAGGTTTAGTCGTGATATTTTCGTTAGTTTTAATTTTGTCAAAATTCTTACTAACTGAAAAGAAGAGACTGGGGGTGCTATAAAGGAAAAGATCCCAGGGAGACAGGATTTTTTTTTAGGTATAGAACAAACTTCTCTTGAGAGAAGCGCGGCTTTAGGAAACATGTGAGCCTGCATAGGTTGCAGAATCTTCTCAGATTAATGTTCGAATCAGGTATGCGACATGGTACTTGCCAACCCTACCGATTTGAAGGCTATTCTACCCCCTGCATGCAAATAATATCAAAACTTTTATTCTCTGAATGCACTAGAGTGCATCATTTAAAACTAGATTTAAAAAAATTTCCCGGGGAGGGAGGCATGCTCTCGGATCCCATAGCATTGATTACAAATACTACCGCTTTTGCTTTTCAAAATGTTGTCAATTATGCATGGTATTAATAAAGAAACTGTAACTTAAGGATATGTATAGACCGAAGGATTTAATAAAACCATATTCAAAGCTAACTAGCCGAAAGAAACAAAATAACAGTCTTTTATAAATATGTTAATATAAAGAGTAGTCTTATGGGGCGTGTATGCTTGCTAATGAGTAATTCTTTTATATGAACCATAGTGTACAGACGTTCTTTCATGAAACAGTCCAATAATGTAAATATTTTTAAATGACTTACAGAGTATGCGTCAATATGTACAGATTTATAAATCCCTAATATTGCTCAGGGTAAACAAATTCAGGCTTCAAAGATTTTAAAAAGTAGCCTAACAAAATAAGTAAGTTAATACTACTTGTGACATGGTACAGAACAAATTGCACCACAAGTATGAGCCATGATACAAATCCCAAGATTTGGCAGAACAAAAAATAGCTAGTGATTACATAAACCTAATTTACTAAACCAAAGTGGTGGAATAGTATCGCACTAACTTGGTGCAAAATTGGATTTTATGAAGAGTGCAGTCAGCTAAAACAACCTTTAACACTTTCTTTGGTAACTTTAAAATAAACCAAAGAAAAGATATAAAGTTAAATAAAGACACTGAAATGAAATACAGTGGACATTTTTAACATCAAATTAAATAAATCTAGATCCTTCAAAAATAGAGTCTACTGGGTAAAAGTTAATAATAGTGGACAATTATTTTGTTTTATTTTGAAAAATAAAATGATCAATAAATTCCAAATAGCCTTTTATGCCATGAATAAATGTTTTGGTAAATAGAAATTGTAAATAAATCTCTAAATAATAGTTGAACATGGGACTAGTTCGTGTGGCGTATAGACTTATTTAGATATTTGGGCGATTAATTATATTAGCCGATATCCATATTGGGCTGCAAATAAATCTAACCTAACCTACCTAACCGAACTTACAAAAAAACACTTGCATGTGATTGTATGCTCTCTTGGGCGATTTATTATTTGGAGCCCAATATGAATTTCGGCTACTATAATTAATCGCCCAAATATCTAACTATAATGACTATACGCTACACGAACTAGTCACATGTTCAGCATGGGATAGCAAAAATTCTAAGGTGATTACTCTAACCTAACCTACAAAAAAAACCATTTACATGTGGTTGTATGCTCCATTAAAAATGTAATAAGCAATTTATTTTTTTCAAATAAAACAAAATAGTTGTCCATTATCGTTAACCTTAGCCACCTACTAGTGCACAAGCTTTTTAAAGATGCTTAGTCATGATTATTTAATTTTCCAAGACTTGGTAGAGTCAGTAAGGATAATGCTTGAAAAAAAAGACTTGTCCGCAGTGAGGAAACGATCAGTTATTATTAACATGATAAATAGTGCAGTAGCTTGGACCCTGATTTTTGAAGTAAGTGGACATTCTGGACAAAAGCACCAAACTTGGCTCAAATGTTGTTCAGGACCTTAGCTACCAATTTTTCCCCGGAACCAAGACGCACAACCCTATCTTGGCTGCCATTTTGGAAATCCAAGATGGCTGCCAGCTAGAAATCAACAAACTATTGTGAGGAGTAATTGTAAATAAATAGTCCCTAAACCTACATATTTCGATGCCAGGATTGCTATAAAATAATCAGAATTACCCTTAAATGTTTATGTAATGTAAAATATTTAATAATATAACTATATAATATGTGCTTTTCTGTTTTGCAGGTGATTTGTGAACATGGATTGGAGCAAATGCATGGTTTGTCAAGAGAGCAAAGGTGAGACTCTTAAATGTCCACTCAATGCTATGAGTGGTAAAAAAACTGAAGCATATGCAACATTTATGGAGAATGTCAACGCATTCAAGAATCTTGGAAGACTACCAGTTCCTCTTCTTTTCAATGAAGAGGTGACTGTTGAAGATCTGGTTCAGAATAAAGCTGTGTGGCACAAGTCATGCCATGTTAAATTTAGTAAAGAAAAGCTTGAAAGGGCTACAAAAAAGAGAGAAAGGGCGGATGAAGGTGAAACCAGTTCATCTACGGGGAAGCGGGTTCAACGGCATCCTATGGACAAAGCAACTTGTGTGTTTTGTCAACAAACACATGGGCATCTTCACGAATTCAGTACGTTTGGCGCTGACGTCAATTTACGAATGATGGCTACAGAACTCAGTGACACAGAACTAATGTCTAGAATAGGAGGTGGTGATCTCATGGCCATTGAAGCCAAGTATCATCTGCAATGCTTGACATTTTATCGGAACCGTTACCGCTCACTTTTGAGACAAAAACAGAGCAAGGAAGAAGGCTATGAAGAAAACTTGATGAAAGCAAAGGCAATAGTTGAGGTCGTTAATCATGTAGAAAATTGCGTGGAAGAAGGAATCTTTCAAATGAAGTTTTCTGTGCTATTTGATCTGTATCAAAAAAGACTTCGGGACTTAGGTATTAATAAGGAAATGAACAGAGGACAATTCAGAGAGAAGATTCTGGAGTATTTCCCATATGCCCAGGAAGTGAGTGATGGCAAGAACAAAATCTTAGTTTTTCAGCAGGGAATTCAGGAAATGCTCAGAGAGACAAATAGACAGAATTTTGAAGGAGATACTATGATTCTTGCAAAAGCTGCTAGAATCATACGCAAGGAAATCGTCAACTTTACTGGATTCAAGTTTGCAGGTGCCTTTCCATCTGGTTGTCAACAGGAATCGGTACCTACAACCTTGAAAACCCTTATATCTATGATCACAAATGGTGCTGACGTGAAGGACCAAACACCAGAAGACTCCCCTGCAACTCTCACTGTCTCGCAACTTATCCTTTTTAATTTTAGGAACAAGCATACATCATCATCTAAGGTTCGCCATTCTTTGGAAAGAGAACCACCATTGCATCTGTATCTTGGTCTGAAAATTCATACTGAAATTCGGTCAAAATCATTAATTGCACAACTATATGAATTGGGTCTCAGTGTGAGTTATGACCGAATTCTTCAAGTCGAAAGCCAACTTGCAACAGCAGTGTGCCAGAACTTCAAGACCAAAGGAGTGGTTGTACCAGCTCAGTTTCGTCATGGACCATTTATTGTTGGGGCACTTGACAATCTGGATTACAACCCATCTAGTACAACTGCCATTGGATCATTTCATGGTACAGGGATTAGTCTGTTTCAGTTTCCAACTGTCTCAAACTGTGGAACCAAACAAGGTGATCTTGTGCTACCTTCTCTAGGTTCAAAGGACTTGGAGTTACTCATGTCCTACTCAATTGTACCAGCTGTTGCAATGGACAAAACCAAGGTAGAAGTCCTGAAGTTGTCTAATGTGTCTGACCCTATTGAGGGACACTACCATGAAGCATGTTTCCAGGAAAAGGAGTGGATGAAAGAAGCGTTCAGGATCTTGGAGAAAGACACGATAGGGAAGGGTGATGTTATATCATGGCAGCATACCACGCTACAAGGCAAGAACAAGATGAAGATCAAATGAAAACCCTTTCCTACCTCCTTCCCTTATTCCCTGTGAGAGAAGTGAACAGACTCTTCCAACTCCTGAAGGATGGGGATGGACCTTTAGCGAAGAGTCCCAGTCATGGACACCAGTTTGGACCACAAGACCAGTAGCATCTAAAGCTTGCAGCGAATTGGTCAAATGCGGCTGCAAGAGCAAGAGTGGATGTGGCACCAGGTGTGCTTGCAAGAAGGCCAGGTGGAAGTGTACAGAACTGTGTAGCTGCAACTGTGCAGTTTAACATATAGCGTCGAGCGGGGTGAGTTGGGACAGTTCGGGACAGGGGGTGAGTTGGGACAGTAGGCATTGCAATGCTAAATGCCAAGATATTTCCATTTTATGGTGCCCATTTAATAGCCCTGCCCTTACTCTACAAATGTTGTTAATACAAGTTTTCTATAGAACCACGAATAATGCATGAAAATTGTGCAAATATGAAAGGGTAGCATTTTGACCTTTGTAGAATTTCATTTTTTAAAATGCACATATTTTGCCAATTTTCCTCTCCCACATTCAGTTATAGAGCTAAAGGTCTACTTTTTGGTGGGTGAATCTTCAATTGTTATAGTTTCGTTGATTTTTCTTAAACATGGTTTTCTTGAACATGGTTTTTGTGTTAAAATATTCACGATTTTCACTGTATATGTTGTACGAAGTGTGATTTCTGCAGTAAACATACTTCTGATCAGCTTAAAAGTTGTTTTATTGATCTGATCATGCCAAAAAACATATAGTTTGGTGCCAAACATGCCAAGGGAATTCTCTATTGAAACTTATATCAGAAATTCCATTTTGTCTATGGCGGCCATCTTGAAATCCAATATGGCGGCCAAGTAATGGTCTCTGAAGGTGGTTCCGGGGATATTTTTAATTGTTGGTCCAAAATATAGAAGTAGGGAAAGTTTGGTGCTTTTGTCCGTATTGTCCACTTCAACTTGTTTAGCTGCCCTACTAAAAGGAAACAACATCAGAAGGTCCTTTACTTACTTTCTGTGATGTTAAGTTCTACAAGATTAGGAGGTGTTTCAACACACACACACACACACACACGTTTGGTTACCTTACGAAGCCTCTACCTTTAACTTAATTATCTTATCCTAACCTAGTATCCTATTCTAACGACGGGCTACGTCGTGGCCAGTGTCGTAACACCGCTTTTCGTCGATCATCGAAGTTAAGCGACATTGGGTGTGGAGAGTAGTTGGATGATAGACCATCTTTGTCATTCAGATTATGAAGCGACTCGTGGTTCGGATCTCACGTGATGCGTCATGTGACCTTAGATGTAGCGAAGGAGGTTAAACAACCCCAACATTACATTTATATCCTAATCATTACAGTATATCCCTTTTTTTGAAGATAGTTAATGATTTGCCGTAAAAAATCTGAATCTATGATGACCTCACATGCACGTTCGTGTCGTGATGAGCTCTGGGTATATACTGAAGATTGTCACGGTTTTGTAATGTAGCCGAAAATACACACAAACATAAATTTAAGCTTGGAATGAAGCACAGTTAAAATTATGATGATAGTGTTTTAAATTTTGTATATTTTATGAGAGAAGATTACTTTAGATTTTACTAAAAACTGAAGTATGAAAGGGTTCAAAACAAAGTTTGAAGACTTCAACTGCATTTTTGCTATGGGTACAAATAGGGCTTTACTCATGTCAGTCACATGGATATATTTTGGGTTGCATTTATACATGTATTTAACTTCACAACTTTGGATGAAAGCTGGGTAATTAACGGTAATAATTAATGATAATGAGAAACAACAAAAAAAAGAAGATCATTCGATAAATTTGTTTTCCACTGTGTACTTAGCGCCCAATTATTGTACAGATGGCAACAGCGCATACGAGACATCATGTGTAGAACCTGAGCTTTTTGATGGACCATTTTGTTTGACGTATGGTATACTGTTTTGTATTTGAAAATACATTATTTCTTATCAAATAATTGCTGTTTATAACGTGTTTGTGAATGTGCTTTGACCTATTAACTCAGTTGTTGCATATAGGGCAGTGAGATAGTGGAAATCTAAAAGCTGGCCTTAGTAAGGTTATTAAGAGGATAGGCCTAGCCTAGTCATTGTACTTGGAATTTCTGTTCATGGCCATCGGCCTCGATTGGAAAAAGTGTCGATTTTGACTTGCTGCCCTTAGCTAAGTTAGGCTATATAGCATGTCTTATTCTTAAAATTCGTTTTTTATAGTTTTAATTTTTTCATTTAGTATGCTAAGCTTGTGTTAATAATGTCTTAATTGTTTACATTAGGCGTAACATTTATTTCTTAGAGAGAATTGCCAGATTTTGCCATGAATTCCACTCCAGCAGCAGTAGTAGTAGTGGCCATTGTTTCATTTAGCACTTTAACAGCTGTTAACACTAATTCATGTATAAAAACAAACATTGTGCGCCACTTACTTCACTGGCTTGAATTTTACAATGGGTAAAATCGACACTCGATTAGAATTAATATATCGCAAATAGACGTTGCTTGTAAGCTAAAAAAAAAAAAAAAAAAAAAAAATAATATTAGGCTTGGCAGGCCGACCCTAAAAGCAATTAAAACCTTAAAAAAAATAGGCCAATCCTTACATTAGATGATTAGGGCTGATGCTCCTAATTCAACAGTCATATAACCAAACCATGGGTCCCAAGCATAATTTCAAAGACAAGACGCCAGTAATCAACCTATACATTGCTGTAGAGTCTCTGCATTGCCCTAAGGCCCAGGTTATTAACCTTATGATCGGCGACACGTATTCAAATTTTATCTAACCTAACCTAAGCTAATCTAACCAAGCCTAGCCGAATCTAACCTAATCCAACCTTCATAATCGATCCTAACCTAACGAACATTCATCACTCACAAAACATACCTGTAAATGGTTGATAACGGTAACTGCTGACAAATGATATTTAATGTAGCCTACAGCAGTCGGCATCAATTAGCGCCCTGAGAGCAGCTAAACTGGTAATAATATATATATATATATATATATATATATATATAATACACGACGCTTGTATAGGAGATATTCCGCGCAATATCTCCTATACAAGCGTCGTTCTTTACGTTATTTATACTGCGTGTTCTTTGCAGTTGAATGTATATAATGTTACGGCAGGCGGGAGGTGCCCCCTTGGGGCATTGGTTTCTGCGAGTATGTAGAAGAATTACGGCATTTGGAAGAGTGAGGCCCATGGTGTAATGGTATCGCATCTGACCTGCAATCGGAAGATCCCGGGTTCGATTCCCGGGTGGTTACCTCATTTTTTCATTTGTTTCGTTCTCTCGTCTTGCGCGGAATATCTCCTATACAAGCGTCGTTCTTTACGTTATTTATACTGCGTGTTCTTTGCAGTTGAATGTATATAATGTTACGGCATGCGGGAGGTGCCCCCTTGGGGCATTGGTTTCTGCGAGTATGTAGAAGAATTACGGCATTTGGAAGAGTGAGGCCCATGGTGTAATGGTATCGCATCTGACCGGCAATCGGAAGATCCCGGGTTCGATTCCCGGGTGGTTACCTCATTTTTTAATTTGTTTCGTTCTCTCTCTCTCGTCTTGCGCGGAATATCTCCTATACAAGCGTCGTTCTTTACGTTATATATATATATATATATATATATATATATATAAAAATCTTATTCTGTTTTGAGTTTACAAATAAAGTTTATTTTCGTTTTAAGCTAACATGTAAAGTTTTATTCTATTTTTAAGTCTCTCTCTCTCTCTCTCTCTCTCTCTCTCTCTCTCTCTATATATATATATATATATATATATATATATATACACACACACACACAGGGTGAGTCAAAAGTCTCCATACATAGGCAAAATGGTCATGATAAATAAATGATTATTTATTTTTTATTTTTTTGCAGGTGAGGTGCTGAGATGACTGGGAGGAACGCATCCGTATGTGCATTCAGTGTAATGGTGCCCACATAGAGCATATTTTGTGACTTATAAGTGATTGCATAATAAACTGGCCAGTTTTGCCTATGTATAGAGACTTTTGACTCACCATGTGTGTGTGTATACACACACACACCTTTCAAATGTTCCGTGCGATGATTCCTCACTTCACGAAGGTCAAGCTTGTCGCTCCTCCTCTCGAGTTGGCCTGGTGGAAGTAGAGAATTGGGTTAATATTGGTTATTTCACCCAGTCATACCCAGTTAAAACAATACCATATATTGAAGCCCCATTAATAATTAATTAAGAAAATATCTATCTTATCTTGTGCAAATTAGTCTAAATATATATTTTTTTTAAAATAATTATGATTGCTATTTTTTGGCTTTTATGATATGTATGTATGTATGTATACACTATTTTGGTCAATTTGTCACTTTTTTTTCGTAGTTCTGGCTACTTTTTAAAATTATAATTGGATTCAGTTTGGTGTTGTCTGCGATAGAATTATGACGTGCCTTCGTGTGATTTTCACTTTGCGCACCTGATTCGCGATATAGGCCAAGATGAAGACAAAGCATTGGGTGTTTTTATCAATCACGGCGTTATTCTCTCATCCTTGCCCGAAATGTGACTGTTAGGTTAGGTTAGGTTTGGTGAAGTTAGGTCTTTAGGTGAAGCTATCTCGAAAACTACGTATTTGCACAGGAAATCAATATCATATTTGTGCAAAACAATTCAAAATTGACGAGAAAAATTTGTTCTCGTCAAAAAACCCGACTGGTTGTAATAACCAATTTTTACCAAGAGTTGGTTTCTTTCGCTCTCCACCTCACATAGCCAAGTACGCCCGGCTCATCTGGGATTGTTCTGGGCCATGCGTCTAATCTTCTTTTGAAGATATCCACCGCAACACCACTCGTGTTCCTTAGTTCTTTGGGCAGTTGGTTAAACAGTCTTGGTCCTCTCACAACAAAACTATCTTCCTTCAGGGTTGAGGATGTTCCCTGTCTTGCCTTTAATTTGGGAACACGACACAGTATTCCTTCTCTACTTTCCACTGTTGTTTGGGGGGTTGTAGGGTTCAGAGTAAGATTAGGGGCTAGTTCCTCCATTATTTTCCAAGTGTAAATAATGGTGTACCTCTCTCTTCTTGTTTCCAGTGAATATAAGTTTAATTCACGTAACCTTCCCCAGTAATTTTGTTCTTTGCATCCGTTGATCTTGGCTGTGAAGCTTCTCTGAATCCCTTCTAGCTGATTAATGTCTTCTTGTTTATATGGGGATGTTAGGACCAAGCAGTATTCCAACTTGGGTGTGATCAGGGTTTTCAATAAGGAATCATTATATTCCTATCCCTTCTTTTAAAGGTTCTCAGTATCTGTCCAGTTATTCTCTTTGCTCTGTTTACTGCTATCTTATTTTGCGTTTCAAATTTCGCGTCATCAGTCATTACAACACCAAAATCTTTTGCTTTGGAATTTCTCTGAATTTCCTGTCCATTTGGGGTATAGTATTCCATGGATTTTCGGTCCTCCCTTCCGTACCTTAACAGTTGAAATTTCTCGGTGTTAAATTTCATATTGTTGCCTTCCGACCAATTGTAGATTCTCTTCACGTCTGTTTGTAGGGATCCTATATCCTCTGGGTTTCTTATTTTTCTTATCTTTGTGTCATCGGCAAACGATGTTACTGTGCTGTTACTAGTAACTGGTAAAATATATATATATATATATATATACCGGGTGGACGAAAAAACCTGGACACTTTTGTTTTTCCTACAAATTTCAAACTAGTCAAGCTAATACACCCAAATTAGTACAAGATGTAGCCAATAGTATAGTTATCATGTGCTAAAAATTTCAATGGAACTCGTATAAAACTTACCCTATTGAAATCGATGTTGTATTGGCCCTCCATTTTCTTGAATTACGGCAAGTACTCTCCTTTTCCACTGATCTATGAATGACTTCATTTTGTCTTGGGACACCATAGGCCAAACAACCTCAATTCTTTGTCTAAGTGCTTCCAGGTTTGAAAATGGTCCCCTGCGACCATGGTACACCAATGACTTCAGCTCATTCCACACAAAGTAATCCAGAGGATTTAAGTCAGGAGAATTTGGTGGCCATTCTTCACATTTTATGAATTCAGGAATGTTCGTCATCAAAAATTCGTCAAGTTAAATTTTTTATAATTAAAAAACCGCCAAAGATAATTAACCGAGGTTTCCAGCACATGATAACCATACTATTGGCTACATCTTGTACTAATTTGGGTGTATTAGCTTGACTAGTTTGAAATTTGTAGTAAAAACAAAAGTGTCCAGGTTTTTTTCGTCTACCCTATATATATAATATTATTACCTCGAATTGGGATAAACTGGATTAATTGAGTTCAAATTAAGAATAACGTAGATTCCAAACTGGGATTTTTGAGTGGCGAGGTTAATTAAAAAAAAACGAGAGAACGCTGATAAATATTTTTTTTAATGCAGGAAGGAGAAGCCAAGGGCGAATGCCCACAAAAATGCTCCCCGATAGAAGAAGAAGAGAGCCAAAATCAAGATCCAAAACATAAACAGAATAAGTTAGGTAAAAATACAGGCTTGTATACGGAGAGTTTGCGATTGTGGATACTTGTGATATTTGGTCCAGTTTTGTAGAGCAAATTTGAGGTAGTACGAAATGTGACTGTAATTCTGTAAGCAGTTCAGCATGCTCTCAAAAACACGCTTCTTTCTCCCTATAGAGGTCGCCCTCGCTTTAAGCGACTTCTCTCAACGCGATTTCGCTATTATGCGACGACCCTACTTCTACCACTCTCTCGCTTTGTGCGAGAAAAATTCGCAATTATGCGACTGGCCGGGTTGGATGTGCGAAGCTTTTGCGACCAATGTAGGTGCGCGCGGACTCCGCTATGCAGTTGGTGCAGGTGGAGCGGTGACGCAGCCCGCACGCTTCCCAGGGCTTCCATTTTGGTGTGAAATACCCTAGACTAGGATCGCTTCCTCAGTCTCCCTCACTCAGTGTCGCATTGTCCATTGTTGTGTTCGGACTTAGGCTACTCACTCTCATCTTGTAATGTGTGGATTTGCCATTATTGTTGACTTTAGCGCAATGAGTATTCGAGTAAATATCTTTTTTTTTATGCAGGAAGGGGATGCCAAGAGTGAATGCCCGCAAAAGCGCCCCCTCCCCCCAATAGAAAAAGAAGAGAGCCAAATTCAAGGTCCAGGGTTTTGGAGATGCCTAGACACTGCGTTTAAAGGACTGGAGGTCATAGACAGGGGGAAAGGTGAATTGAGGAAAATTGTTCCAGAGTTCACCGGTTGAGTAGATGAAAGATTGAAAATACCGATTAACTCTTGCGTTGGAGAGTTGGACAGAAAAAGAATGAGAGTGTCGAAAGTCTGGTGCTGCGAGCTTTCCTTAAAGGAAGAGACGCAGTTAGAGTTCAGAATAGCAGCGTCCGTTGCAATAGCGATAGTAAGGAGAGAGTGAGACAACATTGCGGCGAAGAGTGATGGATTAAAGACAGTGAATAAGAGGCGGGAAGTGATGAGACGAAAAGACTTTGATTCCACCTGGTCGAGTAGGGTTGTGTGGGTTGAGCCACCCCATACATGAGAAGCATATTCCATACAGGGGCGGACAGCAACTGAACGGGGGTGAAGAAACTGCGGAGGCGGTACAGCACACCTAACCTCTTGGAAGCGGTTATTTCTCTGAATATTTTTTTTATATAATGTCAGATGATTGTTTTATTTTATTTGGTGATTTTTCATTGAATTTGTTATGACAGAGTGTTAGAAAAGTTTTTTTGGGGGGGTCAGTAGAGGTCCTGGAACGCATCCCTATTAAATACATGTAATAAATGACTCTCTTTATGCGAGCTTTTTTTTTTGGAACGCAACCCCCACATAAAGCGAGGGTGACCTGTATTCTTAACTACACATACGTGCATTTTACACACTCCACTATCTTTCCAAAATTTATTAAAGAAAATAAGTAAAATGGCATCGTGGGTCTTATAGGAGAAGAGACCTTGATTTTGGCTCTCTCGCCTTCTTGGGGCGGGGCCGTTTTTGCGGGCGCTCGCCCTTGTCCCTCCCTTCTCCCTTTCGATATAAAAAAAAGTTGATGATGGTGGGTTTGTGCTGCCTCGAGGAGGAAGCACAAACTTGCGGTGCATCTTGTTCCTGAAGAATCATGTAATACAAACTTAACGAAATACAAACTTAACTTAACGAAAATTGCACGAAAACAGATACGGATTTGGATATGTTTTGAAATGGAATAACGCGGAGAATTGTTGCTTTTAATGTTAATAAACTACATACGGAGACTATGTCGGTACATTGACCCCCCTTTTTTCTTGGTAATGCTGGTGCGAGCTGCTCGTGCCCTGAAATGGGCGAATGAGCGAAATGATGCTCTACTGCATGTGAAGAAAAAAAAAAAAGTTAAAATTTTCATCTTTCACTTGAGCTATAACCACTAAGTGTCATATATATATATGTATATGTATATATATGCGCCTCGGTGGTGTAGTGGTTAGCGTCGCTGCCTGCGAATCCATCGGCCCCGGGTTCGAGATCCGGTGACGGCAGGCGACGTGCAGCAAAACCCCGCTGTTCATCATTCCACACAGTAAAGAAATTGGTTGGTAGATAAATGGGTACCCTGGGTAGCCTAGTGGTTAAAACGCTGGGCTGCTGGTGGGGCGTGGTTCGGATTCCACGTTAAACTGTAGGTCTAAAGTGGAGTGACACGCTTGACCTTTGTCAGAATGAACAATTCGTGCGGAAGCAAAACCAAGGTTAACTAAGGTGTGTGTATATATATATATATATATTATACACACACTTGAGCAGCGAACCCCCCCCCCCCCCCAATTAAGGTGCGACTGGTAGGGGCGGATGTATTACTAAAACTTTCCCTAGTTTTCCTTTGATATGTGTACTAAATTTGGTGCAGATTACCGTAACCGTTTAGATGTGTATAAACGAACAGAGAACAGCATACGACATCATCCCCATCACATATATATATATATATATTAGGTATCGTGCATTGAAAACAAAAAGAATTTAAAACGCAGGCTGTCTTTCATTTCACACACAACGTCAGAAATATTCTATGTAGAGACCACTTTACCTTTATCAATGGTATTTTGATCTCAGCAGGGGTTTTTTCTTTAATTCATGATACATAGCTGTATGATAAAAAGAAAACCTTCTAAAACTCGCTTTTCTGCGGCAAAAGACCTATCACGTCTATTACGTAAATGGAACCTACTTGAAATGTTTGAGTATTGATCTAAACTAAGTTTAAGCCATATTTTAAATAATTTAATTTAAAAAATAAAAAAAACCTTTTATCGTTGACTTTGTTTTACATGATATTTATTGAAACTTTCAAAACTTAATAGTGGCTTCAAACAACATTTACCCACGTAATTGCACTTAGTGCATGTGGTTTATTTACACACACACACACACACACACACCATTTTTTTCGAATGAATTTCGAAGTATTCCACTTGCTTGCGGAGACCTAACATTTAAATTAGTATTGTAATTCAGTATTCATAAAACAAACCTTAAATTCCAGAAATGGAGGTTTCGGGTAAAGGTGCCAATGGTCTTGCATCGGTCCTAATGTCGCGCATTTGACTTAACCCCCCCACACACAAAATACCGTTACAGTGAAGGAAATAACATTCATGTGAAACATTACTTCCAGTAAGGTTAAATGCGCAATATTAGGACCGATGCGCGACCATTGGCAACTTTACCCTAGTTCAGAAAATGTTTGCTTGTATTCAACAAAGTTTATTTCTATATCTGGCAAATGATACGGATTTGACACTGATATTCTTAAGTCGGTCAGGTTACATAGGGCTTTTCTGTTTCTTTGCAGGTGAATGAGTTGTGAGATGTTATCGAAGGAGGAGCGCATTGATGTGATATTCCTAGCTGGCTGCACAAGTGCATTGCCGTTAACGGTGGCCATATGGAACATGTGATGTGACTATTCCCCTGTATCATTACATAATACAGTATTTCCCTATGTAACCTGACTTTTGAATCACCCTGTATTTTCACTGGCCTCATTTTCTTAATTCAGCTTTTCGCAGTTGAGAATATTCACCTAACCCTTTAACACATTCACCGTCAGTACTTTTTAAGAAGGTAACCAGCCACCCCCACCATTTTTGAAAGTTTTTACCCAACGATAAGGTCTCACCAAAAATTTAAACAAAAATTAGAAGTAAAGATATCTCTAAACAAAATATACCAAAATAAAGCTTATAATTTATACGTTCAAGGCGAGATTTCTCGTCTTTGACGGTCATCTGTGTCAAAAGACGAGATTTCTCGTCTTTGGCGGTGAATGTGTTAATGACGTTGGTTCACACAAGTGGACAGTTTTACGCTTGTCACATTCTTCCATATTAATGTCTGACATATCTGAGTGATTGACTTTATTATGTCGACAAATATCTCTTGTCCACATATATGGACAAATTGTACGCCATTGAGACAACAGAGAATATTTTCTAATGAGAACCATTAAACCGTTCCCAGAACACCCGTTGTCCACACATGTAGGGGAACACTTTGTGAAAATAATTCAAAATATAAACCCTAACCGGAACCGAAATTGTGTAGTTTAAATCAGTCCATTTACAGTGTATGAATAATTTGCCAATTTAAAACCAGGAAGGTACATAAAAAATCGAAGGGTTAACAAAATTTTAATTTTGAGATTTTTTTTTTTTTTTTTTTTTTTTTTTTTTTTCAGATGATTTCGAAAATATATACATTCAATATTGCTCAGATTATTTCGTTCATATATTTTAGTAGTTCGACTCTAGTTAATTAAATTCAATATTTCCATATCCCAAATTTAATTCTTTTAAATTAATGTGAAATTACAATACTGATTTAAATTTTACATCACCGGGTAAACAAATAGAAATTTTCAAATGAAATCGAGAAAAAGGTGTAATATATATATATATATATATAATATATATATATATATATATATATATATTATGGGATGGGAAACTGATCGAACTGGAATCGATAAACTGATAAAACCGATATTATTTTATAAACTGAAATCGAAAAAAACTCGAACTGAAAAAATTCTGACAACTAAAATCAAAATTCGAACTGAAATTGAAAAGCAATCAAAAACTGAAATCTGAATTCGAATAGATTAAAAATAACAGTTTTGCGTTTCAGTTTTGAGGAGCATTTAGATTGCAAAGAAACATAAATAACGTGAATTGTTTTCCTTTTCTTGTGACTTAACATTTGTATGGATTTAAAATATCCATTTATCCTTTAATTCGATGTAGAAAATAACGCAGCTGAAAGTACTAGAGACAATGGTTTTAAAAATGAAAGAAAAAGAATTTGGGTGAAAATTTTTTTATCCCATATCAAAATACTTTTCAATAATGAATGTGCTCTTTTCGTTCACCTAAGTTTAATCACTTTGTAAGGACGCCTTCAGTTTTTTCTGACCATTAAATTTTTTAGTTCGATAATAGATATACTATCTATATCTACATAAGTAAGTGAGATAATCTGTGGGAACGACCAAACTTCAACTCAATGTTAATCCTTTGGAATGTTACTCTAATCTCCTTGGTATTTCTCCAAATGTTTATTCTTTGGAATGTTCCTCTAATCTCCTTGTGTTTCCTCTCCTCTCCTGAAAAAAACTGAAATCGAAATTTAAATTGAATCGAACCGAAAAATATAAAACTTGAATCGAAAAATAAACTCAAATCGAAAAGAAAATTAAAAACTTAAATCGAAACTGAAATCGATATTTTTCAAAATTAAACTGAAATCGAAAACGACTTAAAAATTTATCAGTTTCCCATCCCTTATATATATATTATATATATATATATATATATATATATATATATATATAATTTAGGGTGACAACTTCTTATAGGGATAAAATTTGAAATTCAAAAAAAATTTGCCGGCCATTTGTCCAATGCTGCCACCTATGAGGAAACACCGTAGACGAAATCTCATGGAATTCGGAAAGCATTTAGGAGTGCCTCGAATCACATGAATGAAACTGTCGCGCGGAAGAAATTTCAAGAATGAACGAGTTTCGACAACGCTTCAAAAACAAAAATGTTTCGAGAATGCAAGTGTATTATATAATTTAATAGAATTGTTTCCTTTATTTCATACTATAGATTATGCAAATCGATTAATTTATTTCATTAAATTAAAATTTTCATAAATAAATCGTTAAATAATATGATGTGTATCAATTTTTGGATGATCAGCTTTCGGTGCTTCAAGTTCATTTTGCATACGACTGCCTGACTGAAAACAACGCTTAGAAGTTCTCCCCGATTCTTTTAAGATATCTAAGGTAATATTTTTTATTTTGATACATTGATTATATTATTATTGGAAATTGTTCTAGAAAAGTTTCATTAATTGTTGGCATAGTTTGATGTTTAAATTATATAAATTTGGAACTGAATTTGATTTCCTATGATAATATATATACGAGTATATATACAGGGCCGTCGAGAGGGGGGGTCAGGGGGGGCCAGTGCTCTTGGGTGTACCTAAGCTGACATCGGGAACGGGTGAGGTCATCGCCTCGGTGGTACATGCTGCGCTCAAAGAATGGAATGTGTCAGAAAAGGTATCAGCTATGAGCTTCGACACTACAGCTTCAAATACTGGTTACTTGTCTGGGGCATGCGTAATTTTGGAGCAGAAACTCGGCCGCCGACTCTTATACCTTGCATGTCGCCATCACATCCTAGAACTTGTCGTTGAGAAGGCGTACATGGAATGCCTGGGACCATCATCTGGTCCAGATATCCTCCTATTCTCCCGCTTCAAAGAGACGTGGAATACAATTTGCCAAGATAAGTACAAGACCCTGTCAGACCTTCCATCGAGTCTGAATGAGAATCGAGAAGAACTGATCGCTTGCTGGAATCTATATCTGACAAAACATCAGCCGAGGGATGATTACCGTGAATTCTTGGAGTTGTCGATTACAATCCTTGGAGGTAATTTACCTAACTTTAGGTTTCGGCGACCTGGAGCACTTCACCGAGCACGTTGGATGGCAAAAGTAATTTATTCATTAAAAATCCTGCTGCTTTCCCATCAGTTCAGACTTACAACTCGTGAAATGTCTGGCTTAAAACGATTTGTATTTTTTGCCCTGGAGTTATATGTCAGCGCGTAGTTCACGGCCAGCATTTCATCTGCTCCCGCGAACGATTTGAAGCTTCTTCAAGACCTAGCAAAGTACCACGATGAAAAGATTTCAGCATCCTGCCTTAGTGTCCTCGGTCGTCACTTATGGTACCTCAGCGAGTACTTGATTGGTCTCGCACTCTTTGATAAAGGTATCAATGCAACGACGAAAAAGAATATCGCTCGATCAATCCTCGAAAAAGAAGCTGCTGAAGATCCCCCAAAGCGAGCCCCAATACCTGCTGTTTCTTCCATTTCAACAAAGCAGCTCTCGGACTTTGCCTCGAAAGGATCAAAGCTTCTCTTTGAACTTCTAAAAATTAATGATGGTTTCTTGTCCAAGGAACCAGAGACCTGGCCGGACGACGATTTCAAGACTGGTTTGACTATAGTTGAAGGACTAAAAGTCGTCAATGACATGGCAGAGAGGGGAATTGCCTTGATCCAGGCCTTCAATACAAAGATTACGAAGAATGAAGAACAGCGCCAACATCTCTTGCAGGTTGTTGAGGATCATAGGAAGTCTCAGCCTGGTACATTGAAAAAGGGGTATGGCTTGAGGAAAAGCAAGAATTAATGGGTGGTCTACAATTGAATGAAAGACACCCTGGAATATATTTAGTAAATATATTATTTACTTATTACGATTGGAGTACGCCTGCACTTAAACCTTATGAACTAAAACTAACGTTTATTTACATTAATTAAAAAAAATATTAATTTATTTTTACTAGGTAATGAATAATTAATTTTTGTTATAAGGAGAATTATTTACCTCACTTGAGACACCCTTAAATATTACTGAATGACCTAATATTTACAGTACATTGTTTTCTCATGTAGTAGCAGCATTGAACAAATGGCCAATAAAAAACTCCAACTTTCGATTTTTATTGTCACCCTAATATATATATATATATATAAATTGGTAAGTCTAACATTCATTTTTGCATATAAAGGCCAAAGTTGCGTGACATTCTAAGTGTACTGTATATAAAATGCAAGTTTTGAAAAGTAAATACATTTTTAATTTTCTTTCTATTTTATTTTTGCTAAATAATTGATGAATCACTTCTTTTTTAAATTACCCAATCATTTTTTAGATTAAGCTTAATCATGTAATCGTGTTAAATTTTGCAATGTTCATTTTTTTTATGCATTCTCTCTTAGTTGTAAAAGATGAGATCATATCTTGCCGAAACTCTAAATTAACACTTAATTTTAAATTTTAAGCATTTAATTTTGGTTCATATGCATGTTTAATTTTAATCCATAATAAAATGCATATTTCAATTTCCAATTTTAAATAACTCGGAAAATCAGGATAACATCAGATCTGTCAATATACTGTTTAAGAGAAAAATGTGCCTTCACCTTCAAATACCTTGCTTATCTGTCAATATGCTGTTACAACAAAAATTTGCCGTTATCTTCAAATATTTTGCAAAAGAATTCAGCCTATTGAGAATGAAAAAAAACAGGTCAACATTAAATAATAATGATGTCACCAAATTAATTCGTATATAAACTCTTGTAATCTTTCAAATTATTATTCTGATCTGACCTAGAGGTTGAAGTATTACTTGTAATATTTTAGAAGTAGTGAAATACAGTGAGAGGATATCTTTGTTTTCTTTGAGCCCCGTCTTCTTCAGAGAACTTAGTTTTAAAATAGAATAAATAATTTCTCCGATACGCTCCAAGAAGAATCGGAGAACCGTCAGATAAATAATTAGTAAGTTTTCACAGAATCCTCCGATCCGCTACAAGAAGAAATCGGAGTGTAGTATAAAAGAAACTACTGCGATTCCCTACACGGTACCAGCTACCCAAGAGTGAGAAAATCTGTTGCTGCTACCTAACCAGAACCCCCGTCAACCGTGAACCACCCAAGACCATAGACGGAGGTCATATAGCGGTTTCGTGTGAAATTCCGTCTTCTTTGCTCCTTGGACACTTAGATTGGCTTGATAGAGGAGAAAATTGCTTTCTTCAGTTCCTCTTCCACCCTAATGGTGTTTGAGCCAGGTATCTAATTTTCTCCTCCGTTATTTAATTAAACCTCTGTCCACTATAATCACTTACAAAAGAGGTTCTTCCTTATCTATCCTTCAATTTAGGGATGACACATGTACCTCTCATTTTCCATGTCTGTTTCGATGCTTAGTGAGAGTGAATACAATTTTCTTCTATTTTTCCTATGTAGATTATAAAATAGCTTTGTCCTCGCTCAGATGACTACTGGACATAAATCATGCAGCTTTTGTGGGCCCATCGGATGGACAAAACCATAACCTCGACATTCTAAAAAACTAACAACCTAACCTAGCATGCGTAATTTAACCTGTGCTAATTTAACTTAATCTAACCTACAGTTTACTTTTCGATAGAATATCAAGTGGATCAGATGTCGTAGCCCCAGCCTTCTCCAGTATTAGATGGTCCATTCAGTCCATTTATTGGAAAGAAGTTTGCCTTGAAACATAACATTTCTAAAAAACACAAAAACTTACTAATTGCGCTTATGAGTGAGTTTCGTTTTGGGAATTTTAATAGCGTCACTCAAAAGATTTTTTTTTTTTTAAGGTTTTGTAGAAATTTTAGGTTTCTAAGAGAACATTTTCCGAAAGTGAACATCGTCTTTTCGTTCTTATGTTTACTGACTAATACCGTCATGTTTCGTTGTAAATCCTGTGCTGCATTTAATGTTTGGTGGAGTAAAGTTAAAAAAAAATAAATCTACTTTTTATCCAATTGTTTTTGAAATGTTAACAGTATCTGTACCATTATTCCTTTTGTTTTGTTGGACTTATAGCCATTAGATCGACGAGACTATAATATCGACACTAAAAAAAATAACAACCTAACCTAGCGTAAGCGTAACCTAACTTAATGTAACTAACAATTTATTCGTCAATACAATGTCAAATCGATCAGATGTCGTAATCCTGGATTTGTTTAGGTGTAGATCCTCTTTTGTGCTTCCAATTTTGCAGCAGCTACGCGTCATCATGGCTCGCCTTCCCTGAAGGAATCATCTGAATCGGTCCTCAGTGAATAAATTTAAAACGACGTCACCATTTCAGGCACGTTTAAAGTAGCTATTTGTAATTTTAAAAATGACAATTTGTCTCGATTTGTTCGTGATACAAATTTGTGTTAATACTGATTTGTCATTTACATTCCAGGTAATATTTATTAAGATTAGTCTTTATAACAAACAATATGAGTGAACCATGGTATTTAAAGCGGTCTGCCATGGTTATGAAACCAATTACGAAAAATGAAAGAAGGGCGTTTTTTAAGTGTATGGAAAAATATAAACACTTACTAAATTCTCCACTTTCGAAAAACAGGTCAGTCGCTTGGAAATATTTTCGTAATGATTTTAACAGAGAGCTCGAATTCCCAAGAACAGTTCTGCAATTGAGGAAGTTTTGGGGAAACGTGAAAAGAGGTTTGAAAAAGAAAATAAAAAAGAATGGTCCAAAAGCTGTGTGCAATTTTACTGCAAATGATCAGGAAGCAATTCGTTACATCAATTTGAATTATTTTGAAGGCGCCACCGATGTGAAAGAGTTGACCGAGAATTTACACTGCATAGGATTAATCGCCATGTCCTCAGAAGTTCCTATTGCTGACGATGTCTTACCTATAGAAGAAGTGTATGAAAGTAACAATGGCATTGGCATGGAAAAGGAAGAGGAAGAAAATCCTCTGAAACTACCCAATTCGGATCAGGTGTCGGATGACGATCGATATAGATTCGACAACAGTAATCTTAATTTAGAATGTTCATCTCTCCAAAGTAATGATCACAACTATTCAAGTAAGATTTATGCTTTTGGGCCCATTTTTTTACGCTTGAAAAAATATGTATTTGAAAACTTTTGTATTTATAAATAAATAAATACGACAATTTCTTGATACATAAATTTAATGTACTGTAAAATAAGACATTGCGGATTAACGCTTAAATCTTATTTTTTCACTATTTCAGCTGGAAAGGATTATGATTCGATGTTTACGAGAGAAGAGGAAATAAATATAGGAGAAATGATCTACGTGACGGATGAGACTTTATTCCCGGTGAAAGAGGAGAACATTCTGATGAATGAAATAGACGGTTCTCTCCACTTAAACAATGTATCTAGTGACTCCGAAACAAATGGGAAAGCTGGATTTTCGGCAACTTCCTCAACCTCCTCTTCGGGTCAAATCCAACGGCCGATGATAACCAGTGTCAAAAGCTTAAATTCGGAACTGTCTGCTTTCCCAGACTCTGAACTTCCAACGACGAAAGAGAAACCTCCGGTAGAGGCCTCGATGCCCACGAGTATTACGAATATTTTGGGGTCAAAGATGCACTTGCTCCTTCGTCAAATTGAAATGCAAGAGGAGAGACATCGATTGCAGATGGCGACGCTGCAGAAGGAAAGAAAAATGAAGGAGGAACTTCACCAAATGGAAATGAAAATTCTCCAGCAGAAGCTCATAATGCTCCAAAATGGGCATTTCCAGTCTTTTGGAGTTAGTAATTACCTTTAGGGGTCAAGCAGTATTGAAGTGTTTAATTTTCTAGAACCGATAGTAATGACTGTCATTTAAATATACAGAAACCTTTGTTGTAGAGTGGGAAAACACGGACATGCACATAATTAAGATCCACCTATTACTCTCACGATTTTGTTGGGAAGATAAAATCTCTGCGAAGTGCCACCTTCCCATCTGAACTTACTATTTTATTGATAATGATTAAGAATTCTTCATCTCCTGATACCTCAATGGTATCGGTATCGAGCTCTGGGTTAGCTCCCTGCGGCTGGCTTTTGGGTTGGGTCGGGCCGGCCACTCGCCCTGTCAGTGCTCAGGTTCGAGGTGACCCTTTGTTAAGAACTTTAAATACTAGTCACCCGAAATAATTAAAATATTAAAGTTATGTAGTTATCTAAAATAACCGTTCAGGGGTCAATTTTAGGGTCTGTTGACACCAATATGTACATTTTGGTTCTGTTTTTCCCATTCGTTTGTCATTTTCTATCCGTCCTCATTTCAACCTGTTTTACCAACTCCGGTTGTGGGTGGGAATGTAGTCCCTGTATATGGAATCCAAAGTAATCCATTTCATATAATAAAATTATATTTTCTTTGTGTACATTTTTCAAATATTTTTATTATTTGGAGGTGAAGTTACCAATGAAAAAGGTACAGAAAACGATGTAACAAGCTATCCTGTTAAAAAGTTTTTTCTTTTTTAACAAAAGGTTTTTGTTCTTTGAGTTAATCATCATAAACGAAGATATGATACACTCTTTTGTTTAGTTACCATTGTGTTTGTACGTGTCTTTGTTTATTAAAGGAAAAAATATTTGTTAACTTTTGAAATGAAAATGAAATTTTCTTTTATTAAAATGTGTTAAAGTTTTATTGTAAAAACGAACTTGAATTTCTGTTATCTTTTGTGGTGGAATGAGTTCAAGATTAAATACAAGAACTCTTGCAATGTTAATTTAACCCGCACAAAGAAAATACAAAATAAGGCATCCGAGTACAGAAAGAGAGAGAGTTATAAGGAGTTACAAGGAAATGAGGGAGTCACAACAGCTTTACAGCCGACTCTAGGTGACACCCGTAGATTTTGTTCAAACGCAGATCATTCATAGAGTTAGCACAGAAACGCAAGAAGGCTCTCCCTTCCTCTTCATGCTTACCGTTCACGGTGGACAGGTTTGGAAATAAGAAAGAAGAAAACGCTCGGCATTTTGCAGGAAAAAAATTGCCGAGAAATTTTACAGAACAGTTGAGAACTGGAAATATACACATGGACATTATTCACACTTTTGAACATCGATTTACTCGAGAAAGTCGTCTACGAATAGGTTAAGATTGCCTTTGAATGTATTGACGGAAGAACTGGAAACAACTTCAAGAGGAAGTCTATTCCAGTAATTGACAATCTTGTACGAGAAGAAATTACCCCAAATATTCGTACTGTACCGTTTTAGTTCCAGTTTACAACCGTTACTTTGAGTCGTGTTCGCGTTAAGCGTAAAACGTTTAGAATTTTACTTGTTCATCCTATACAGAAATTTAAAAACCTGGATAAGTTCGCCTTTTAAGATCAGCGGGTCTACATTCGTATGATTTGTGATGGACAGCCGAGAATGGTTTCGACGCTGTGGCTTGAACATTTTCAAGCCTTTGTATGTCTTTTCTCAAAGATGAGGACCAGAACTGCACGGCGTACTCGAGGTGGGGCTTAACCAACGCGGTGTAGAGAGAAAGAATAGCATCTTTGCTTCGGAACGAGAATTACCTCTTAATATAACCTAGTATCTTTTTGCATTTCTTTTCGACTTTGACGCAGTGTTTGGGAAACTTGAGATCACCGCTTATACAAATCCCCCCCCCCCCCGAAGTCCTTTTCCAAGTTGATCGTTGCAAGTTCCTGTCCATGCAGTGAATAGTTTGCACATGGTTTTGGGATCCAATGTGCATTTGCTTTGCATTTGTCCACGTCATTTTGAATTTTCAAGACACCTTCCGCACTGCCCACACAGGAGCCTAGCTTGCTGTCGTCAGCGAAGTTTGGTATAGTAATGTAATGATGGGTTGTTTAACCTCCTTCGCAATATCTAAGTCATATGACGAAGGGAACATACAGCTTTACGTGGAATCCGAACCACGGGTCGCTACATAGTCTGGACGCAGTGGACGGCCTCCTCCCCAACTACTATCCGACCCAATTTTGGTATGGTGCTTAATATACCAATGTCTGTATCGTTTATGAAAATAATGAATAAAAGTGGTTCGAGTACCAACCTCTGTGAGACACCATTTGTTACTGATGCCCACCCTGAGGCCTCACTGTTTATTACCACACTCTGTTCCCTATCGCTGAGCCAGTGTTCAATTCATGCGGCCACGGTACCAGTTATACCAAGGGCCCTTACCTTTGCCATAAGTTACTTATGTGGCACTTTGTCAAACGCATTTTGAAGTCTAAATATACTACATCTACTGCCCTGGAGCGATCGTATTCCGAAAACATGTGAGAGAATTATGTATCCAACATTATTAAGTTAAATACATGTATAAAATGCCGCTCTAACTACATGAATGTTACTGCCATGAGTTGACAACTATTTGTGCCCACAGCAAAATTGCATTTCCTCCGTACATTTCTTGTCTCGCGGATGAACTGCTCCGAGCAGTCCTTTTTTTTTTTTTTTTTTTTTCATAACTGACACACATCTCGTGTGTGTGTGTTCTTGACAAAAGTGTCAGTCTTTAGGATACACACATGACTTATCGCGACATCAGCAATTTTGACATAGTTTGAACGTTTTATTGGAAATCATTAAATATTATAATAAAAAAAAATATGAAGAAGATTAGTTTAAGATAAATGTCGCGGTTTTGTACGGTAGCCAAACGTGTGTACGTGAAAACTAATAATACAAGGTCATGATTAACCCTGATCAAAGGAAAATACCTTTGATAAACAGTCTTATTATACACTATATGATCAAAAGTATTCGGACACCGCATGGTTTTGGGAAAAATGGTTTTATTATGGCATTTAGTAACCAGTAGGTCCACCCTTTGCTTTTATTACAGCGTCAACACGTCGAGGCATACTTTCCACCAGTTTTCGGTAAGTCTGTGCAGGAATGGCTCGCCATTCCTCTTGCAGAGCTGATGCAAGAGATGCAAGTGAAGCCGGGCGTGGTGTGCGGTTTCGTATCCGTCGCTCCAGTTCGTCCCACATGTGCTCGATTGGGTTGAGATCGGGGCTCTGAGCAGGCTAGTCTAACAAATCCACCTTATTTTCACGAAACCAGTCCTGCACACGCCTTGCAGTATGGCAGGGAGCTCGATCCTGTTGAAACAAACAATGGCTATCTCCGTAGTATTGCCACAGTGTAGGGAGGGCCGAATTGTCCAGAACGTCGAGATAACGTCAGCGTTCATGGTAGTGGTATAACAACCAACGGGCCGAGCCCTAGCCAGGAAAAACAACCCCATACCATGATGGACCCTTCACCGAACCTTCACCGTTGGACGTACACAGTCAGGAAGAAGCCGTTCTCCGGGCTGTCGCCACACCCAAACACGCCCATCAGACTGGAAGAGTGAATACCGCGACTCGTCGCTCCAAAGAACAGTTTTCCAGTCCTCCACGGTCCAGGAACGACGGGACACACCAGGCAAAACGACGCGTGGCATTAACTTTTGTAATCAGTGGCTTGTGTACAGCTGCTCTACCATAATAACCGAGTCTGTGCATTTCTCTACGGATAGTTACACTACTAACGGAGGTACCGGATGCTCTTCCTGCCTCCTCATCGATGGAAGCGGCAGAGGACGTGCGGGACTTCTTGACATGTCGTACCAGACTTCTTCTATCACGTTCCGTCAGTTTGCGTGGTCGTCCGGAACGTTTTTTCGCGTTATTGCACCGTCGTGCTTCCATCTCATGATAACATCCGCTACAGTCGACTTTGGTATATCCTGTTTGGCTGCAATGTTTCGTATAGAAACGTTACTTAAATAACATCCGATGACGAGTCCACGTTGGAACTCGGAGAGTTCACGTCCGCGCGGCATGGCTTCACAACAGTTACTGATAACTTAACAGAACACCTCATGACCTCAGCATTATAGTTTCGCCACGCTTTTTCCCAGCATACCTTTCGGCGAAGGTGATATTTGCAGAAATGCGGATTTTCCGGGGTGTCCGAATACTTTTGATCATATAGTGTATATGCACAAGTTAAACAATGGAGCGCTTTCAGTGATGTCGCGTTATTGATGTGCGATGTATTGTCACGAACCAAAGTTTAAATGTCAATAAATCATTTAATTAAGTTCAGTATTACTGACTCTCCTAGGAATACATATATGTGGAATATCATGCATGACCACGCACGATTTTGCTTAATGCAAAAATTGCTTTGTATATTATTCTTCAGTGTAGTCACAGTTTAAGTGGAAATATGAAGAGTAAAATATCTCTTCATTAGAACATTATTCCGCCCGTACGCCCATTGCAGGGTAAGAACAGCTCGCAACAGCATTGCTAAGCAAATAGGGGTAAATGTACTGAAGAGGCTTCCGTACGTGGTTTATCAACACTGAAAGCAACAGTGCTCCGTGTTAGTCTAGTCCAAAGAAAATCCATATCCGTATTCAATTGATTGCAATTTTTGTTAGATTGTATTGCAGACACCTCCAGTTATTATCATTCTTAGTGCATGATTCTTCGGGAGCAAAATACACCGCAAGTTTGTATTTCCTCCCTAAGGCAGCACAACTTTATCCGCATCAGTCACAGTCACAATCGTACTACCTCAGGCTTGCTCTGCACAAACTGAAGCAAAAACCCCGAGCATCCGCAATCTCAAACCTTCCGTACACAGGCCTGTATTTTAATATATTCGTATTCTGTTCATTTTATGTTGATCAGAGTTCACTCGTGTTTTCCTTCTTTGAATCTCGCCATTCAAAGATCCCAGTTTCCTAATTTACGCTGTCGGTATTTAATTTGAACTTAATTAATCTAGTTTAGAAGAGCTAATAATTGTTTTTTATATATACAGACTCAAAACGGAATAAAACTTAAAGAACAATTATTTAAGAATAATAGTTGTATATATACCTGGTAAACCCTGTAGAAGTTCGTACGTTGGTCTCTCTTCATACGAAGGTCAAGCTGGTGGCCCCACCTCTAGGCCTGGCCTGATGTAGGAGTTGCTCTCTTGCAATCTCCATCGCACATAGCCAGGCACATCCGGCTCATCCGGTACTGTCCTGAGCCAGGCATCTAGTTTGCGTTTGAAGATTTCAACTTTGACACTTGTGATGTTTCAGATGGTCTTTCGGAAGCTGGTTAAAAAGTTTTGACCCCTTGACAACCAGGCCGTTTTCCTTCAGTGTTGAGGGTGTCCTTTGTCGGGCCTTTAGTATGGAAACACTACACAATACACATTCTACCTTTCCTATTTTCCAATGTTGTTTGGATGGTTACTGAGTTCAGTTTGAAGTTTGGTACCAGTTTTACGATAATTTTCTATTTTCCATATGTAAATTGTAGTGTACAGTATCTCTTTTCTTTCCAACCAATATAGATTTAATTTACGTCTTTCCCAGTAGTTGAGCTCTTTACAGCCATCAATCTTGGCTGTGAAATTTCTTCGGGTTTCTTCTGGTTTATTATCTATTTTTTTTTATGGGAACGTCAAGACTGCAGCATTCAAGTTTTGGCACGATCATTGTTTTCAGCAGGAAAATCATTACATTCTCATCCTTTCTTTAGAAAGTTCTCAGTAGTTGTCCCTTAACTCTTTTTGCTCTGTTTGTAGCTATCTAATTCTATGTTTCAATTTTTCCTTCTCTGAATTTCCTGTCTATCTGGGACATATTATGCTGTCTGTTTAAATTTCTCATTTGTTCCATATCTCAAGAGCTGAGATTTCTCAGTGTTAAAATTCATGTTATTGTCTTTTGACCATTTGTATATTTTGTTTGTATCCTTCTGTAGGGCTTCCACCTCATCTGCTTTGCCTATTTTTTTGCTAATCTTTGTATCGTATAGGGACAACTATACTGTTGTAGGCTACTTCGTTGTCTATGTATGTCAGCATGATAATGAATAGGAAGGAGTGGGGCTAATATTGTTCCTCGTGAAACTGAGCTGCGTACTTTCGATTCAGATGACGATATACCTTAGGTTTTACGACTTGCTGACGTTGTAGACCCATTTACCCACTTTGCTTGTTATTCCCATGTGTTTCATTTTATGTGCTACTATGTAATGATCACACTTATTGAATGCTTTAGCAAAATCCGTGTTGTCATTGTTATCATTATCGTGTTATGATTGCTCTCAAGTGCGCCTGTGATATTGTTATAGTGCTCTATTAGTTGTGATAGGCACAATCTTCCTGATCGGAATCCGTGCTGATTTTTATTGAATCTTTCCTATCCTGTGTCTACAAAAGGTCGTGTATTTTCTCCCTGACTTTTCTTTCAAATATTTTGGTGAGATGTGATGTGATGTGATGTCAGTGACACCAGTCTATAGTTCTTTGTTTGAGACCTATCCCTCCCCCCTTTATATACAGGGTGGCGCAAAAATCAGGACACATAGGAACTATGCTTTTCAGTGCAAATATACTGTACATGTACGAGTATATTTGCATTGAAAAAGCATAGTTCCTGCGTGTCCTGAATTTTGTGCCACCTTGTACAGGAACAATATTCGCTCTTTTTAGTATGCTCGGTATTTCCCGTGTCCAGGGATCTTCCCCATATCCAATAAAGGGCTATAGTTATTTCATTCTTACAGTTTTTAATCAACAAAGCATTCAGTTAGTTCGGAGCTGCAGCTGAATGTAATTTCATTTGTCCTATAGCTCTCGCTATATCTTCTGAGGTAAATTCAAAATCAGTTATGCCTCTCCATTTGGGGTACTGAAAGCTGATTCATATTGAGTTCTCAATATTTCAGATATTTCTTTTAGATCGTCAGTTAGCTCATTATTTTTTTCCTTAAGGGTGCGATAGTGACCCACGTTTTTGTTTTTCTTTTTGTGAAGCAGAGAAGTATTTTGGGTTATCTTTTATTGCTTTCACGGCATCTTCCTCTTCCCTCTCTGAATGACCATTAATTAGGGCTTGTATTTCTGTGTCTGTACTCTCCAATTTTACTTGTATCACTTTTTTGGTGTTGTTGTCTGTGCAATTAATTAACTTCGTGGCTACTCTCTTTTTGCGGAATAATGTTCGCTCTTGCCTCTCAAAATAGTTTCTTTCCCTTTGGCTGTACTTTCGAAACATATTTTTCTACGATTACTAGCGTCTTTTTTTTCCAAGGTTATTAGTATTTCTTCGGTTGTTTTATCCTTTAAAACTGTTTTCCACTCTATTTGTGTCATATGGGATCTAATTTCTTCACAATTTATAGTTTTAGGGTTCAGATTAAAATTATTAACTTTACTTTTTTCTTCAATATGATTATTTTCTTTCAGTGCTCTCGCCATATTAGTTGATACCTGGTCTGAGATATTTGTTGGTGTTATTTTTATATCATTAAGTTGGTGTTATTCGCGAATACCAGATCCAAGCAGTTATTTTTCTGGTGTTATTTGTTATCTCCTGTGTTAACATAAATTCATTTGTTAGAGCTGTCAACATTTCTGCTTGTTCCTGGTCTTTTATTGTGCCCCCTTGTCCTGGTGTATTTATTAATTTTTTTTCTATTATTTTGTATGTTGTAAATGGGAAATTCAAATCACCGCAGAGTATCGTCTTCGGGATGTTTAAGGATTTTATTAGGTTTCTGATGTCGGCAATGGCTCCAGAGAATTTTGCAGTTGGAGTGTTCGGAGGTCTGTCGATGACTATTAGTATCATGTTAAGTTTTTAAATTTTTACTGCTACGAACTCCACGTAGCTGTTGGATTTACTTATTATTGTCTCTGTCATATGGCTCTCGTATGTATATAGCTGTGCTAGAGCACAGCCACCTTTTCGTCTTTTTGTTCTGTCAGCTCGTAGTATGTTGTAACCATCGATTTTTATTTATTTTTTATCTACGCAGTATTCGCAGTTTCACGATCTTTAAAGAGTTTGAGGTTCGGAACATTTGTAGTTGACCGTCCATTGACTCGTCCGTGGGTTGGTGTGTGACTATACACACCCACACTCAGGATGGTAACGTGACCAATGATACTTTAAGTTCGGATTATCGGTATGGATTCCCACTGAACCACAACTAAGTAAATTAATGTTTGTATCGTTGTAATAATAACTTCAAAATTTAACTTTTTACCATTAATATAAACGGTTTTAATATGTAACACCACTATTTTTATACTTTTAATCTTATGTTCACAGATTGCTTTAGCTTTACACTTACGTTATATAATTCAAGAGACAAGGTTAAGCCTTGACCGAAAATCAAGTAGGCCTTCAAAAACGATATAATCTCGCGCGTGACATGAATAAAAAACCGTGGATAGAAGATTCTATGTCGTTGGTCCTAGTGGGTAATGCATTGACTTTACTGTTCTTAATTCATCTTAAAGCGAGGCCCTACTTCCCACTGGCTTGAATAGAGAAATTGAAAAACATTAACAAGGGAGAGCAAAACGATTTTAAGGTGGACAAACTGCTTCTAACGACTCTGTCTGACTCTTCTTGACCCTGTTTCTCGTACTCTGTCTCTGTCACTCTGTGTGTCTGAGTGTATCTCTGTTTGCGATGCCATTTTCTTCGAGCAGATTTTGCGGTTCCAATCTCGCTTGGCATGTTATCTGTCCTTTAATTATTTACAAACCTAAAACTTAAAAGACCGTAATTAATACATGATTTCAATAATTTTTATAATTTAACTAACTTTATTGGCCTATTTTCTGATATTAAATCTCCTACTTATATAAATCTAGTACTACTTAAAAAGTAACTTATCTTCAAGAACACGATTGAGCAAAACTAGAGAAGGACATCACGTGATAAGAAACCTATTCCTGATTGTCTGAACGTGAATGCGAGTATGAACCAAACGAAACCTGTTGTTCTGGCTTCGTGGTTCATGTCACGTACTCTTGTCAAATTTTAGAATAGGCTTATTTTCAACCTTTTAAAATCTATCTATTAAACCTAACTTACATTTATACATTATGAATTTTTATTTTATGATCCCAACATCTTCTTGGCAGTCTTTGTTTGGCATGCGATGTCAGTCTTTGTTTCATCCATAAATCCTTTCAGGTATGAAACTTTGTTTATCGTGTGGTTCGATCTTAGAACTTGAATATTTGCCAGGACTATATTTATGTTTCCTGTTATGCGTTGTCGTTCGAGTATTCCAAATTCACTTTCCTTCAGTGTCGCGTGTTTTGTATTCCTATGGTCCTCCAAGAAAGTTCCGTTTCCGGTTACCTATCCTGGTAGTTTCTTGCTTGGTAACGGTTCGGCTCGGAGGTTCTCAGCTGTGTCGACTGTATGTGCTGCATGAGGCATACATAGTAGCTGTATTGTGTCTGCGATGTCAAGAAAATTTGTTTCGTGGTTGGTATTCATAGGTTTCTTGCCATTTTCCCTATTGTCCCTTGAGTTTGTTGGAAGGTGATGATAGTGGCACTCCTTACTTGTACTTACTTGTACTTGCAAATAGTGGGCTGATAAAATTTGCAGCTGTTGCCAGATTTACAGTGACCGTTATTATAATTATTTTATATATACTCAAACCACCTGAAGGTGGAATAATGCTTCCACTCCCCCCCCCCAAAAAAAAACAATAAAAAACAATAAAAACTCGGAAAACCTTTACATCTTTACCATATCTTTTCTTTATTCTGTGGTTGCGATTTTAATATAGAGGATGATTAAAAGAATGTTAATACTTATATGGGAAAGAATTACAGATGTCATCCAATCAATACCACCAGAGATGTGCCTTAGGACTCTGGAAGCAACGTTTGATCGCTTTCATACACACACTGTAGATATCCGTGGACAGCAAGTAGAGACTGTATGAATCACTGTTTATATCACAAAAAATGTTTACAAATAAATTGGAAATAAAAAATAAAACCCCGTATAAGTGTCAAATTTTTTTTTAATTACCCTCTATATACATACAGTATATGTATATATTCTCTCTCTCTCTCTCTCTCTCTCTCTCTCTCTCTCTCTCTCTCTCTCTCTCTCTCTTTACTTTTGTTTGGGGAACCAAACTCTGGAAATATTATGGTCATTATTAACAAAATCTGTATTATTCTACTGTGCAAACTCTACCGCACCTAATCGGCTCATCCGATGATTTCCGGATGCTCCGAGTCTTCCGCCCCTTGAGGAATTCCGTCCTATTTCTACGAGTCTAATCTTAATTGAAAAGTAATTTTTAAGTATTTAAAACAAAGCTCTATTCTCGGGCGGGAAGGTAATCGTATTTAAATAAAAATACAGTAAAGATGGCGGGCCGAGTTTGGCTCGTTCGCCGCATGAGCTGTTCACTCAAGCCATTAATACCTCGTGCGTAATCGTTTGAGGATTAATTCTGAAATCGGATCGCTTTTATAAATAATCTAAAAGTAAGATTATTGTATAACTTATGGAAAACTTTACAGTTTTCCTAATGGATTCACCTCTTCTTTGCATTTACTTCTACTACTACTACTACTATTACCAATAATAACAATAATAATAATAATAATAATAATAATAATAATGCACAGCAAAAAATGTACGATCGTTTCTGCGGTATGTCTCGCTTCCGTTATCTCTCTCTCACACACACACACACACACACACACACACACACACACACACACGTATCTTTAAGAAAGGCGATAAAGGTGAGGCGGGAAATTATAGGCCAATCAGTTTAACGTCTGTTGTAGGTAAGCTACTAGAATCAATAATTAGGGATCGTATATCGAACACTTAGAATTGCATAAACTAGTTAGAAATACGCAGCGTGGTTGACGTTTACGACAGTCATCGGGCGGTTGATGTAGTGTATTTAGATTTTCAAAAAGCGTTTGACACCGTGCCGCATAAAAGACTCATTGAAAAAACAAAGGCTTATGGAATCAGCGGTGTAGTAATAAAGTGGCTAGAAGAATGGTTGCGAGGTAGGAAACAGAGGGTGGTCGTTGATGGAGCGGAGTCCTGTTGGGCTAATGTAGCGAGTGGCGATCCTCAGGATTTTGTATTGGGCCCCTTGCTTTTTCTTATATATATTAACGATTTAGATGTCGGCCTAGTCAGTACAGTTTCAAAGTTTGCGGATGGATGACACAAAGCTGGGTGGTAGGGCGATTAATGACGAAGATAGAGGTAAAATCCAGGATGATCTGAATAAAATCGTTGATTGGTCAGTCACATGGCAAATGAGATTTAACGTTGATAAGTGCAAAATTTTGCATATAGGTTCGCGTAACGGTAATTTTGCGTATAGTATGTCAGGGAAAGATTTAACAAGCGTAGAGCAGGAAAAAGTTTAGGAGTTATAGTCACTGGTGATTTAAAAGTAGCGAAACAAAGTACAGCAGCGGTCACTAAGGCGAACAAAGTGTTAGGTTTTATAGCTCGAAATTTTGAGTACAAATCGCGCGAGATTATAGTTCCTCTTTATAAATCATTAGTTAGACCCCATTAGGAGTACGCGGTCCAATTTTGGAATCCGCATATGCGCAAAGATATAGACAAAATCGAAAGAGTTCAAAGACGAGCAACTAAGATGATTCCGTCGCTTAGGTCAAAGTCGTACGAGGATCGGCTTAAAGAGTTAAAATTGACTACACTCGAGACTAGGAGGCTAAGGGGTGATCTAATCCAGGTTTTCAAAATTATGAATGGGTTCGATAACGTAGATAGAGATAGCTTTTTCGAAATATCTCAATATAATGGGACTAGAAATAACGGGTGTAAGTTGACAAGTAGAAGGTTCGAGACAGCAGTTGCGAAAAACTTTTTTACGCATAGAATAGTAAATAGCTTGAATAGTTTGCCGGTAGAAGTAATTAGTAGCACGTCTATAAACATGTTTAAAAATCGATTAGACGCATATATTGAGAGATTGGGTATAGTTTAAGCCTCTTTAAGGTAGTAAAATTAAGGGTAAATAAGATAGATTTTGAGTCTCTTTTCATTAAAGATCACAATAACCAGACTAGAGGTCATAGTATGAAATTATTTAAGCCAAGATGTAGAACAGATTTAAGAAAACATAGTTTTACAAGTGTTGTGGGATGTTGGGAGGCAGCGTCTTGGGTTAGGGGATACTCTCTGTCCTTACACACCCCATTTAAAGAGATTCCTCTGCCGAGCGGTGCCCCCCATAGTACTGTGAGGTATTGAAAAACTCATGATCTTCACTTGCCCCACAAACACCTTTAAATGGGAGACCCAAAATGGGTGCACACACATTTCTACATTACTGTACAGTCTTTACAGCCACACCTACACTTTTCCTCCTAAGTATATATATTGTAATGTATATGGTTGTAAATTTTGACTTGGTTCCTCAATCGATATGGACCGTGACTTATTTTTGGTTGGCAAGGTACTGGTATTGATGGATACCGTAATGAAATTGACTGGATTCTTTGGATCTGATATATTTGCATGTCGGTTATAAATATATAGAGTGTAACATATTTGTGGATAATAGTCTATTATGACTTGATCCTCTGGATCCACAGATTCTATCTTTAGTTTTAAATCGATAATTAATTAGTTTTAAATTAATAATTATTTAGTTTTGTAAAAATTGGTTGTTGCAATGTACAGGCAGTTTTTACATAGTGGAGCCGCCTCGATGGGCCGACGTGGCCCCTAGTGTGCCCACTATAAAAATTTCTTATATTCCTTGTGGTTCGGAACCCACGTAAAATTGTAGGTCCCCTCCGTCACCACGGAGGACATGCACAATACACAATTACGAACACAGGTAGACCAGCCATGAGTGAATCCTAGGGTCTTTGTTGGCCTGAAACATTATAACATTATATATATATATATATATATATATATATATAAAACCTTAGGTTAGCTTCCGCCCGAATTGTTCATTCTGACGAAGGTCAAGCTTTTCACTCCACCTTAGACCTACAGTTTAACGTGGAATCCGAACCACGCCCCATCAGCAGCATCCCAGCGTCTTAACCACTAGGCCACCTAGGGTACCCATTTATCTACCAACCACTTTCTTTATTGTGTGGAAGGATGAACAGCTGGGTTTTGTTGCGCGCCGGCTGCCGTCGGGTCTCGAACCCGGGGCCGATGGATTCGTAGTCAGCGACGCTAACCACTACACCACCGAGGCGCATATATATATATATATATGAAAATTATTTCACGAAAGTAACACGTGAAAAATATTTATGATGAAATAAAACCACGAAGGAAAGGAAACACAGAATGGTGCTCAAGCGCTTTCGTCTAATGACATCCTCAGGAACACTGAAGTACATAAAGAGTTACAGCCTATATATAGGTTACAGAAAAAAAAAAATATATATATACACAATAAACGGAGAAACAAAATTAAAGGATTGTGGGAGGGGCACACAAATTTATAAGGAAAAACTATCGATTTTTAGCACAAGATTAAATGAATTGTTTCCAACCAAAAAAAATATACAAATTTATACTGGAAATCTGCCCGGGTTTTAGCACTCTGCCCTTTTTGTATATAAAAATTGAAAAATAAAAGTTATTAGGGTGGCATACAAGTTTACCAAAGATTTAGCGTTCTACACTCCTTATCTAAATCTGTTCTGAAGGAATTCAAAACAACAGGATCGAGTTGAAAAAGACCTTTGGTTATGTTGAAGTTATTTGTAAGTTGGATAATGGCAGACTTAAGAATATTTCTATTAACAATGTTGCTAGAGTGAAATAAAACTGAAGCATTATTCCAATCAATACAGTGGGATAACTCTGACAAATGGACAAAAAGGGCACTGGACAACTGTCCTGTTCTAACGGAATATTGATGCTGTTTTATGCGTGTGTGCAAATCCTTTCCCGTCTGACCTATGTAAAAGGAATCACATTGTTTACAACCAATTTTATAGATAATGCCTGAATTATTGGTAGGGCTATTTTCTACTATGATATTTTTCACAATATTGTTATATGAAAATACTACATTTATATCCAAAAGTTTAAGTACATTAGCAATGCCTAAAAAGCCCGGGAAAAATGGAAGTACTAAAATTTTTTTTGACAAAGGACGAGTGTTATTATTGACACGATAGAAAGTTCGTTTTGCCTTGTTGAGACAAGATTCCATAAACGCAGATGGATAACACAGATCACTTCCAATACCGTTTTTGGGATGACCATGGGCAACCCCTTGTCGCCCCTCCTCTCCAATATTTATATGGAGTTTTTCGAAATTACTTACATTCCGAGAATCCTGGGGGTTGGCATCCCTTGGTTGCGGTACGTCGACGATATTTTGTGTATCTGGCCCATGAATCGTGACCTGGATAACTTCCTCCTTCAGTTAAATGATCAAGTCCCCTCCATTAAGTTTACTTTAGAAGTGGAACAAGACAATTCAATCCCATTTTTGGATGTGCGTGTACATAGGGAAAGCCCAGGTTTTAAGTTTAGTATCTATCGGAAAAAAACAAAAAATTTGTCCTACGTACACTTTTACTCGGGACATGACACCCCCACTAAGAAGGCCATTTTTTCTTCAATGTTTCTCCGCGCCCTTAGGATCGCCAGTCCGGAATACATCGATGCCGAATTAGAAAAAATCAACGGTATTGGAAGTGATCTGTGTTATCCATCTGCGTTTATGGAATCTTGTCTCAACAAGGCAAAACGAACTTTCTATCATGTCAATAATAACACTCGTACTTTGTCAAAAAATATTTTAGTACTTCCATTTTTCCCGGGCTTTTTAAGCATTGCTAATGTACTTAAACGTTTGGATATAAATGTAGTATTTTCATATAACAATATTGTGAAAAATACCATAGTAAAAAATAGCCCTACCAATAATTCAGGCATTATCTATAAAATTGGTTGTAAATAATGTGATTCCTTTTACATAGGTCAGACGGGAAAGGATTTGCACACACGTATAAAACAGCATCAATATTCCGTTAGAACAGGACAGTTGTCCAGTGCCCTTTTTGTCCATTTGTCAGATTTATCCCACTGTATTGATTGGAATAATGCTCCAGTTTTGTTTCACTCTAGCAACATTGTTAATAGAAATATTCTTGAGTCTGCCATTATCCACTTACAAATAACTTCAACATAAGCAAAGGTCTTTTTCAACTCGATCCTGTTGTTTTGAATTCCTTCAGAACAGATTTAGATAAGAAGTGTAGAACGCAAAATCTTTGGTAAACTTGTATGCCACCCTAATAACTTTTATTTTTCAATTTTTATATACAAAAAGGGCAGTGCTAAAACCCGGCCAGATTTCCAGTATAAATTTGTATCTATACATATTTTTTTTATCTATAACATTGGTTGGAAACAATTCATTTAATCTTGTGCTAAAAATCGATAGTTTTTCCTTATAAATTTGTGTGCCCCTCCCACAATCCTTTAATTTTGTTTCTCCGTTTATTGTATACATATATATATATATTTTTTTTTTTTCTGTAACCTATATATAGGCTGTAAATCTTTATGTACTTCAGTGTTCCTGAGGATGTCATTAGACGAAAGCGCTTGAGCACCATTCTGTGTTTCCTTTCCTTCGTGGTTTTATTCCTCATATATATATATATATATATATATATATATATATCACTGTATAATGAGAATGTGTGTGTTCTTACGAAACCGTGACAAATTATAGCCTACAAACACACACACACAGACACACACACACACACACACACCCCACACACACACACCAAGAACATCGCGACATGAACATGCAAACAGTGGCATTTGCGGTGTCGCTAAAAATTCATACTTATTTTTTATTGAGAATTTATTAAATATCGTGAAACAAAGGATATAATGAAGGTTAGTTTACGTTACGTTAAGTTTAGTTAGGTTATTATCAGTGATGTAGTTGAGACCACCATGGCCAAGACCGAGGCCTAAGCACCCGGAGACCGGTCTCGAGACCCAAACCATATTAAATTTTTGCATGTATTCAGTTTTGCTTAATTTCTAATTCCTAAGTTCTGTATTTCACATTCAGGAATGAAGATTCTAAAGAGGCTATCGAGTAACAATTGCAAAATTTACTCATAATTTATTCACAAATTCATACTTTGTGACATTTTTCAGCAGTTTAAAACAAGATAAGTGTTCATTGCTCTTGAGAAACATCACCATACTCAGCACTGATTTAGTCGAGACACCATGACCGAGACCGAGAACAGAAAAAGGGCTCGAGACCGGTCTCGAGTCCTACATCACTGTTATTTATACTAAGTTAAATGATATCATCCAAAACTGAAAATGTGAAAATGTCGTGGTTTTGTAAGGCAACTGAATGCGTGTGTGTGTGTGTATGATGTCAAATTTAAAAAATATTTTTGAAAATTTCAGGATATATAGGCTATATATATATATATATATATAGGCTATATATATATTAGTGATGTAGGTCACATCCGCATCCGCATCCTCATCCGCGGAACATCCGCACATTTTCTCGCATCTGCATCCGCATCCGCACTTTGGACTGCGGATGTCGTGCGGATGTGGACCGTTGAGATAAAACGTCATTAATAAGCGGAAATTATCAAATTCTACTATAATAATAGAACTAGTTCATTGTGCGCAAAAGTGATGCAAGCGACAAGACGAGAGGCTGTTCTTGTATGAAGTTACTCTCTTGCAACCTACTTAGATCCACGTTACAAAGCTAAGTTATTTTCACCTAGTACATTAGAACGAGTTAAATCATCACTTGGCAAAGCAGTTGAAGAGCTTCAATCTCTTGAATCTGTCGCTTCGCCACCCACCAAAAGAATAAAAGTTTCAGTGACAGAACCAACACCTTCAACAAGCAAATCTATCACAGAATATCTCTCTCAGTTTCTTGAGTCAAGCAGCGATGACGAGACCTACGCGATGTCAAAAGATGTAGTAAAAATGATCGAGAACTATCACCAAGAAAAACGCCTGGCTGCATGTGACAATCCTATTAGTTGGTGGAAAAATACGCAGAATATCTATCCATACTTGAGTAAACTTGCAACGAAACATTTAGCACGTCCTCCAACAAGCGTACCAAGCGAGAGATTATTTAGCAGTGCTGGATTAATATATGATGAAAAGAGAAACAGACTGGCAGCAGAAAAGGCAGAAAAATTAATGTTCCTTAAGCATAACCTTCCTATAATTAAGTTTGAATATTAAACGATGAACATCTTAGTTTACTTTATTTTAATTACTCATTTATAAATATGCCTAATAAAACTTTAAACTTAATATAAATAGTTATCAAGCTAATTAAAGATCTCTTTCTATAAGGGTGGAGGTTGGAGAAAGAGGTCGGGTAACACAATTATGGTTTCTAATTGTGGCTGAAACTCAACAAAATATAACGAATTTATTTGCAGACGAATTCACTAATTGATTTCTATATTAGTTAGATGCTTGCTATTATTTTATATGTTCAGGGAAAAGTACAGCAATTATTGTACAATTAATCAATTATACTACATTATAGCTACAGCTCTCTCTATATAACTTATTATATACGTTAAACACAACAAATCTCGAATATATCCTAAAAAATAACGAAAATGTAGACATCCGCATCCGCATCCGCATCCGCGGATGTTGAAATCAAACATCCTCATCCGCATCCGCATCCGCGGATGTGAAAAAAATGACATCCGCTACATCACTAATATATATATTGTTGTACCCATCAAATTTAACATGCCCAGATCTTTTGTAAAATAGATGTAGAAATTTTAGTTTAAGATTTCTTTGTGTAACATCTTTAAAAAGCAAAGGGGTTTTGTATTCATGAACGAATGAATAAGTGTTTTTCCAATTTCTTCGCGTTTGTTCTATTTTAATTCAGTTCTCATCAGAGGGATATTGAAATCGAGTTAATGGCGCATAAAAAGTAAAATCTGTAATTTGAACCCCGACTAAAGTAAAAAGATACCGACACCTTGTGTATAATCCAAGTCAGGGTGTGTAATCCGAGAGAGCACTTGTTGTTTGACAAGTCCTGGATAGATTTATCGTAGAGTCAAAGGGCAGTTAATTTACGAGTCTGGGTCGATTAGGAGCCTTGTAAGCTTTCACTTTTGTTTACATTTGAGATCTTGAGAGGAAGCCCTCAAGCGAAATTTAAAAGTTTTGTTTTAAATTTGAAATATAAATTTAAATTGTCAAATTTTAATTTAAAAATTTCATTAAGAGATAGGCGGAGCCTCGATTTTAACAAAGTTGAGACTAGAGCCAATGGAAGGCCAGTAATTTTGTACGAATGACGTCATGTAACGAAATTGGTTTTGATAGGTCCTTTAGACCCCAAAGGGCGGAGTTTTTGGTAATACTGAGGGGAATTTTGAGAGTCAAAATCAGTTGGTAGAAGTTCCTCCTTGAAGTTAACTGTGGCTAAACAAACCCCCTGTAGACTTGTGGTGTAAGAAAAATTAAAACCAAACGTATAAATTGTCACTAAATTCCTGTCATTAACTACGCGGAAATCTGTGCAAATGCTAAAGGTTATTGTTAACGACCTAAACCGATAAATTCGATTGTATCTTAATTAATGTTAACCAACGGACCAAGAGTTTTGTGAACTTTCTCTTAATTTAATCTGGCCCCAAGTAAAGGCTAGACGGGGTACGTCTAAGCCCCTAGTTCCTGAATCCGTCAATTTGGGTTCAGAAGAAAGTCCCGATTAGTCGATATACGGTAGCGTTGAAAATTGTGAGCGGCCGTAAATCTACGGTCCGCACACGGCACAATTGAGCCATTTGTCATCTGTATGTCGTAAGTAAATTGATTCTTTGAATATCTGGGTCGAATTGCGACCACTTCATTTCTTGTTATTCATTTTTGTTGCACTAAAATATAAAACCCCTCGATATATAAACTATTAAAGTCACATAACTGTGACCTTTGTCTTTGACGTTAAGATTATTGTATTGTCGGAAAATTTATAGATGTAATTCAGAATAAATTATTAAATGCATGTACTGTGTCGAGTAACATTTAATAAAATTTATAAGAGGGCGTGTGTTGTTTTAAATACCTTGTGATAGACCCCTCTTGTTAGCTGGGGAAAATTAACGTTCAAAGTAGGCTTGTGGAAAGCCGAAGGAACCTAGCCTATCAATTTAAAGGGCCATCCGTCTTGGGTAGGCCGAATAATCCTGGACGAAAATAAGAGATAAAATCACCGGGTACGCCCAACTTAAAGGGTGCCCGTGAAGTGAATTACAGTCAGAGAATGGGCGTTCAATACCATAAATAAATATACGGATTGGGCGCGTACGTCATTTGGTGTCAGAAGTGGGATTCTATTGCAAGGTATTTATCGCAAGAGTGTAACTTTTTGTTAAAATAAATTTGCGTAACAATAAAGCAAAACGTAGAAAAATAATTGTAACAGCAATTATATGAAGTAACTGTAACAGTGATTTTATGAAATAATTGTAACAACAATTATATGAAGTAACTGTGACAGTGATTTTATGAGATAATTGTAACAGCAATTATATGAAGTAACTGTAACAGTGATTTTATGAAATAATTGTAACAGCAATTATATGAAGTAACTGTAACAGTAATTCGGTACAATAATTGAGAACAGTAAGAAGGGTCGTTAACAGTGATAACAGTTTTAAAACGGTTTTGAAATAAAAATAAATAAGCAAATAAGTTTCGCGATGTCGGTAAAGAGCGTAGAAATAACGAATGAGGAAAGCGTAAGTGACACGAGTGATTCCGAAACAACGAACTTAAACGAAATAAGTACAGAAAGTTTGGAAAATTTAAAGAAGATAAATTTGGCCAAAATTATTCGGTTAGTAAAGGAATGCAAGGAATTAGGGGAAGAAATAAATCGAAGAAGGTCGAAATTGGAAGACCTTGTAATGATTATTCCGCGATGGGAGTATTTGGACAACCGAAGATCGGGGGTTCGTCCCCGAAGAATCTCTCTAGTTCCTCCCGTTACAGAAGAACTTTCGAGGCAAGAAAGGATAGGGTGGAGACCAGAGAACCCAGAAGACATCCCAAAGAATCCTTGCAGAAGTGCACACCCACAAGAGACGAGAAACACCGCACCGACGAAGACCGGCAGCAGAATATAAAAAACCGTCGTACAGGTATTAAAGAGTACTAGCTTACCTTTGCAACGTGAACAGGCAGTAAGGGGTCCTGAGCAAACGACTTTTGGACACACATTGGAAGGAAGTTCGCCGAAGTTTATGGGCGAACGGGCACAAGAGAACCCAGGAACAAGCCCAAACGCCGTCAGGAAGGAAAAAGGTGAGACACTCAACAAAATTGCCCCAAGATTATTAAGTGCAGGTAATGCCTTGGTTCAGGCTAATCCCACAAGGAGACATATTAAAGTGGGCATACCGAAGGACGCGTTGAAGACCGTTATGCCGGAGTATGCTTGTAATTGCATCAAAGGAACATCCTTTCGGGACTATTGGATGGAATCAACCCAGTTTTCGGTAAACAACCCAAGCTTAGGACTAAGATGAAGAGGTCCTAAGAGAAGAAACGCCACATGACAGAAGCCGAAGACTGCAGAAACTACAAAATCCTCCCACATCCTGGGACTACAACTCACAAGATTCAAAAGAAAGAACAGCCACAAAGGAGGACAACATCAAGGATGTGGAGGTGAACGAAGGAGACAAGTCCAGCAAGAGAGGAGAGCCCAGAAGGAAGATCTGTGACACTGGTCACAGGAGGAATAACACAACTCAAGAATGTGACTACAACCCCATGAGAAACCAGAAGAGAAAACAAACTAAGTCAAATGAAGACAAAGACTCCAAAGAGGAAACAATGGAAGAAAGTGGCCGGAGCCAGTGTAAGATTTGTCAGCAAATGCGAAATTGGGAAGAGGCGTGCCCTCGAGCAAACCTTCGACAGGATTGGAAGGAGAAGCCTCCCGAATAGCTTCAGAGGAAGTAGCGGCGAGTCCGTCGGCTAGGACTGATCACCCTATCAGTACTCGTCGCTCAACAAGCTTCCACCGCGCTGAGCGATGGTGGAGCTTCCGTCACATTGACATAAGCTATGCACAAGAACATCGGGAGCCTTCATGGGACAGTGGCCAACTTCTCAGTACATAATAGCACCGGCCCCCGCCCATTCATCAAAAGAGGAGTAGAAGTAAGTTTGACTATGGGAAGGGGGGTTGAAGAATTCTTTTGTGTTTGTATAATTCCAGAGGCTCAGCAAGACTTGACTATAGGCGTATTGTTTCGGAGGACATGAAGACGAAACAAAGGTACGCAACCCAGGTAGACCACCGGAAGAGGACAGTCACTGAATGAAACAGTAACCATCCAAGTAAAGGGAGTAGACAGTAAAGTGCGAGGGTGACTCTGGTAGAGGTAATCCCGCACGAAACACTAAAGGTGGCCGCCGTGATTCTGACGAGTGAAGTCAGAGACCCGGGGACGTAGTTCCCTGGGACGTCTACTCTACGCTGCAATGAATGTGCAGTGAAGCTCGGGGAAACTTTAAAAAAAAAATGTTACCGAGCAGGATCCCACAGAGGAAGATGAGGTTACTGATGATCAATCAGGATGACGAAGAATACCTTGGCGGAAAAAGAGACGTCGTGGGCATAGTGACGGAGGCAGAGTTAATTGGGAGGGTAGTCGATGCTCACCCCAAATTGGAACGAATGTCACGGTGAAAAGAAGTCAAGCATCGAAGAAGGACTTCGAAGAACGAGTGACAAGCCTCAAGTCCTATGTCCTTGGTTGGAAATCCTTTTCCGACAAAGAAAGGAAAATCGTCGAAGAGTGGCTAAGGGATTATTCAGATGTCTTCTTACTGGGTGGCGAGCCATTTGGGTTATGATACCCTGATGCCAATGAAGTTGGAAACCCAGGACCATCCTCCCATCTTTAGGCGACCCTACGGGGTACCTATTACACACGAGGAGGAGGTAAAGCGACAAATAGCAGAAATGCTGGATCAAGGAGTGAAACAGCATAGCCGTTCCACCTGGTCGTTTCCATTGGTAATCGTGAAAAATGGGGAATATGGGTTCCCCTGGACGTCTATTCTCCGCTGCATAGGATATGCAGTGAGGCTCGAGGATACTTGGAGAAGGTGTCGAGCAGAATTCCAAAGGAAAGTTAGATGATATGGGAATAGACAGTGGAAAATTGGGAATATGAGTTCCCCTGGACGTCTATTCTCCACTGCATGGGATATGCAGTGAGGCTCGAGGATACTTGGAGAAGGTGTCGAGCAGAATTCCAAAGGGAAGTTAAATAATATGGGAATAGACAGTGGAAAATTGGGGATATGAGTTCCCCTGGACGTCTATTCTCCACTGCATGGGATATGCGGTGAGGCTCGAGGATACTTGGAGAAGTTGTCGAGCAGAATCCCCAAGGGAAGTTAAAGGAAAAGGGAATAGACGAAGAAGAAAATTTGGGGTATGGTTTCCCCTGGACGTCTACTCTACGCTGCAATGAATGTGCAGTGAGGCTCAGCGTGGTTTGCAAGTACCACAGAGCGGAAATCTCAACGGGAAGTTAACACTTTCCGAGGAGGCGGTAAAGTCACTCTTGAGAAATAAAAGGTGACGACTAAATGAGTATTACCGTGAAGATAAGATGACATCGGCATGGTGGTTGAGGCAACGAGAACGGGGAGGTTAGTCGGAACAGCCGTTTGATTCCTCGCCCGAAAAGAAAAAAATGGAACAAGGTCACGGTGAGAAAGAGTCAAATTTCCACAAGTGACTAAGAAGAGATTGAAAACACCTCAAGACGCATGTTCACCGATGTCCGTCGCTCTCAAAGGGAAGAAGACCGACGAGGGAAAGAAAAGATTAACTACTACCGTCACGTAGAGTACCAGGACCACGTGATCACTAGGAATGAAGAGTGACCACAGGAGTCCAAAGGGGAAGCGATTGAAGAAAAGAAGCGTAGGGCCCTGAGGCTTTGTGTAGACTATAGACCTTGGGACGTCAATGGCAGCAAGGACAAATATTAAGTACCCATCATTGAGGAAACCTTGGCCAAGTTGCACGGGACTCATTACTTCTCGAGCAGGGATTTACGCTCGGGATATTGGCAGTTGGCCATTCACGACGATAGCATCTCGAAAACTGCCTTCCCACGGGAAGCGGTCATTTCGAGTTCAGGGTGGTCCCGTTTGGATTGTCCATAGACCAGTGTTCCAAAGAGTAATGAATTTTTGCCGAAGCAACTGGACAAGGAAGTACAGATTTACTTAAATGACCTCATTGTCCTTGGAAGGTCTTTAGAAGGACATGACGAGAGGGTACAACGAGCCTTGGATAGCCTACGCACCGCCAACTTAAAGGTAAAGTTGGAAAAATGACAGTTAGTACAGTCCCAGGTGGGGTATTTAGGCCATGTGGTCACCAGGAACGGGGTGAAGCCACAGGAATCTAAAGAAGAGGCCATCAAAAACTCCCAGAGGCCAACCAACAAAAGGAATTGAAGCAATGTTATATTTGGGCAGAGAGTCATAGTCCGTTCGGACCATAAGCCGTTGAAGTGGCTTCTGAGGGAAGGACACCGAGAGCCCAAATGGAAGACTGGAGCGTTCGGTTATGACATTGCAAGACTGCGACGTTCTCATCGAGTACGTGAAAGGCAAACTCAACAGAGTGGCCGATTGGTTGTCCCGCCCGCCTGGAGTGACGAAGGAGTTTGTGAACGCAATATCCGAAAAAGCGATCATTGATCGCAAGGTAATCGGCAACAACAGTAGAAGGACGTTGAAATAGCGGCGATTCGAGCAGCCATCGAAGAAGGAAAGGCTTTCAGCTGGTCCGTAACCAAGCCCATCCAGCCGTCGAGAGTCAAACTAGTGAGGAACTTGCTGGTTTACATCGATGCGAACGGAAGAGAGGTCATCGTAGTTCCTAAAAAGTTGAGAGAGCAGCTCATTTGGAAAGCCCACACTGACGTCGGGAGCATTCATCCGGGAGCTGCCGGGACTACAGAAATCCTACGGGACCTTTATTTTGGCCAGGTATGGTTCAACAGGTACGGCAGGTAGTCCAAGCGTGCGACACGTGCGCGCGGAACAAATGGACGCGGAAAGTGACTGTGGAAACAATGCCTTGTGTGCGAGGCCACAGTCCTTGGGAACTTCTGCACGTGGACTTAGTTGGTCCCCTTCCTCCGACCGTGGAAGGCAGCCATTATATCCTCACGTGTGTGGATAGTTTCAGCAAATTCACCATACTGGCAGCAATAAAGGACAAGACGGCCCGGGAGGTGGCGGACAAGTGCCATCGTTTGATACGGTGCAAACTGGGTGCCCCTTCCGCAGTAGTATCCGACCAAGGCAAGGAGTTCTGGAACTCTACCTTGCAGGAGCTCTTCAGGGTTTGGGAAGTACGACACCAACGGACCGCCGCATACCAGCCCCAAAGCAACGGGAAGGTCGAACGTCTGAATAAAGAGTTATGCATCAAACTCCGCATACTTTGTGAAGAAACTGGACGAGACCGTGGAATTGTCCTTGAACATCAGAGTGCATCGAGCCACGGGGTATTCTCCATTCTTCTTGATGTACGGGCGAGCCCCCAACGTACCTTCAAAGCTATTTCGCATGCCACAGGAGGCGTGCGGGAGCCCGTACAACCCAGAGGAATACGCCGAAGACCGAAAGAGGAGTCAGAGAAATCTACCGCCGAGTGGAAGAGTTCATGCGGAGATACGAGAAGGCTAACGGAATCAAGGAATTGAAGCCGTTCAAAGAGAAGGCGCCCCAAGGCTTGGTGTACATTGATTACCCGCGACCGGGCAGAGGCAAGTTGGAGCCCCGGTACGAGGGTCCCTACATCATCATCGAACAAGAAGACTCCAGTCACTTATCTCCTGCGTCACATGATCACTGGACATCAGATAGTGATCCATCGAGACCGCATCCGCCGCAGCATCGATGCCCAATGGGACGTTGAGCGACAAGGCGGGGCGGACGACGCAGGGGATGAGATGGGGGAAGGGCCAACGCCCCTCCTCTCGGGAGCTTCGCCCTCGACACCGGAGAAACATCAACACGGGGAAGTGAACCGGAAGGCGCCTCCCGCCCCCTGGCAGGACCGAGCGGCGGAACGAGGACCGCCGGGCGCTTCCGAACTACTTCCTCACGGAGAGCTTCGCCCAGGACAGGGAGAAACATCGACTAGGGGAGGTGAACCGGAGGGCGCTTCTTGCCCGCAGGCAGGACCGAGTGGCGGAAGGGGATCCGCCGGGCGCCTCCGAGCTACTTCCTCCCCGAGAGCTCCGCACAGGGAACGGAGGAACATGACCCGTGGAGGTGAACCGGAGTGCACCTCCTGCCCCCTGGCAGGACCGAGTGGCGAGCAGGAGCCGCCAGGTGCTTCCGAACTACCTCCTCGGGGACCTTATGGGAATAGGGTCCCCCGGACAAAGCAGACAGGCTGCTTTCACAGGACCACCGTTAGAGCGTCCGTATGCTCTTAGGCCCCGACCTCGGGTACACTACGAAGAACTCGAGGATGACTAAAATTACATGTGTCAGTGTTAGTGTCCCAATAAAGGGGACAAGTAAGTGAAAATTTTTATGGAAAATTTAGGAGTAAATTTGTGGGTAAAATTGTGAGTAAAGTGATGATATCCAACCCTATTTAAGAAAGTTTGCATCGGAGTGCAAAATTAAAGGAGGGGAGGGATGTTGTACCCATCAAATTTAACATGCCCAGATCTTTTGTAAAATAGATGTAGAAATTTTAGTTTAAGATTTCTTTGTGTAACATCTTTAAAAGCAAAGGGGTTTTGTATTCATGAACGAATGAATAAGTGTTTTTCCAATTTCTTCGCGTTTGTTCTATTTTAATTCAGTTCTCATCAGAGGGATATTGAAATCGAGTTAATGCGCATGAAAAGTAAAATCTGTAATTTGAACACCGACTAAAGTAAAAGATACCGACACCTTGTGTAAATCCAAGTCAGGGTGTGTAATCCGAGAGAGCACTTGTTTGACAAGTCTTGGATAGATTTATCGTAGAGTCAAAGGGCAGTTAATTTACGAGTCTGGGTCCATTAGGAGCCTTGTAAGCTTTCACTTTTGTTTACATTTGAGATCTTGAGAGGAAGCCCTAGCGAAATTTAAAAGTTTTGTTTTAAATTTGAAATATAAATTTAAATTGTCAAATTTTAATTTAAAAATTTCATTGAGATAGGCGGAGCCTCGATTTTAACAAAGTTGAGACTAGAGCCAATGGAAGGCAGTAATTTTGTACGAATGACGTCATGTAACGAAATTGGTTTTGATAGGTCCTTTAGACCCCAAAGGGCGGAGTTTTTGGTAATACTGAGGGGAATTTTGAGAGTCAAAATCAGTTGGTAGAAGTTCCTCCTTGAAGTTAACTGTGGCTAAACAAACCCCCTGTAGACTTGTGGTGTAAGAAAATTAAAACCGAAAGTATAAATTGTCACTAAATTCTGTCATTAACTACGCGGAAATCTGTGCAAATGCTAAAGGTTATTGTTAACGACCTAAACCGATAAATTCGATTGTATCTTAATTAATGTTAACCAACGGACCAAGAGTTTTGTGAACTTTCTCTTAATTTAATTTGGCTCCAAGTAAAGGCTAGACGGGGTACGTCTAAGCCCCTAGTTCCTGAATCCGTCAATTTGGGTTCAGAAGAAAGTCCCGTTAGTCGATATACGGTAGCGTTGAAAATTGTGAGCGGCCGTAAATCTACGGTCCGCACACGGCACAATTGAGCCATTTGTCATCTGTATGTCGTAAGTAAATTGATTCTTTGAATATCTGGGTCGAATTGCGACCACTTCATTTCTTGTTATTCATTTTTGTTGCACTAAAATATAAAACCCCTCGATATATAAACTATTAAAGTCACATAACTGTGACCTTTGTCTTTGACGTTAAGATTATTGTATTGTCGGAAAATTTATAGATGTAATTCAGAATAAATTATTAAATGCATGTACTGTGTCGAGTAACATTTAATAAAATTTATAAGAGGGCGTGTGTTGTTTTAAATACCTTGTGATAGACCCCTCTTGTTAGCTGGGGAAAATTAACGTTCAAAGTAGGCTTGTGGAAAGCCGAAGGAACCTAGCCTATCAATTTAAAGGGCCATCCGTCTTGGGTAGGCCGAATAATCCTGGACGAAAATAAGAGATAAAATCACCGGGTACGCCCAACTTAAAGGGTGCCCGTGAAGTGAATTAAAGTCAGAGAATGGGCGTTCAATACCATAAATAAATATACGGATTGGGCGCGTACGTCAATATATATATATAATATATATATATATATATATATATATATATAAACCTTGGTTATCCTTGGTTTTGCTTCCGTCCGAATTGTTCATTCTGACGAAGGTCAAGCTTGTTGCTCCACCTTAGACCTACAGTTTAACGTGGAATCCGAACCACGCCCCACCAACAGCCCAGCGTCTTAATCACTAAGCTACCTAGGGTACCCATTTATCTACCAACCAATTGAGGTGTTCCGGATCACAACCTGCCAAGCGCCAGTGGACCCAGAATTGAGTTATTTATACCACTATATTTCCCTATCCTTCCTCTATCCCGTGGGTGAGTCAGGGAGCGGATTGTGGACCTGTACGTACGGTCGAAATCAATCAAATATCGTTATTGGTTCAAAAGTTATGGCATTTTGCAAATTGACAAACTTTAACTGCATTTTTCTCCTTTTTTTAATTTTAGCGCTTGGCAGCTTGTGGTCCGGAGCGCTTCAGTTTCTTTATTGTGGGGAAGGATGAACAGCTGGGTTTTGCTGCGCGCCACCTGCTGTTATCGGGTCTCGATCCCGGAGCTGATGGATTCGCAGTCAGCGACGCTAACCACTACACCACCGAGGTGCATATATATATATTATATATATATATATATCATTACATGGAGTGATTTTGGTTCAATGGGTAACATTGGCACTTAAAAAAACTGGTTTTATGCATTTTGTGGAAATGAAACAGTTTCGTGGAAAAAAAAGCCCCCATAATTTTTAATCTAGAATTTTGCATATCTTTTTGTCTAAACACTCTTTTCTCTATCTTCCTTAACTTATGAGTTAGTTTGTGACAATTGCAATTGTCAGCGGAAAAACTAGAAAATAATAAAGTGTTCTTTTTCATGAAACTGTTTCTTTTTGCACAAAATGCATAAAACCAGTTTTTTTAAGCAGTGCCAATGTCACCCCTTGAGCCAAAATCACCCCATATTACAGTATATAATGAAAGAGAGCGAAACTTCAAATATGACAATTTGAAATGATAATTATAATCATACCTCACTTTACCTCAAATAACATCATGCATCCTATTCTGTCTATCAACGTCCTCATTTGTATTTCAATATAAATTTAACATTGGCTATACTGTGTACCTCGCATGATAAGGTCCTTTAACCATTTTGTTTAAAATGGTTGTCATCACCACCTCACGATTTTTCCGCACTAATGACAAATAAACTTCCTCCAAATCTGGCTTCAGTTTAGGCCTACTATGAAAGTACCGTTTTGAAAAAAAAAAAAAAAAAAAAAATTACTAAACAGTGATATTTTGTTTTTCTTTGGTTATTTATTTTATTTAGTGACAAATAAAATTAAAAAAACAAAATGCAGCCAATATTGATTAAAGTAATTTTTATGCGTTTTAGAAATTTTACGTTTGTTGAGAACCTCTTTCCTCAACTGTACAATGTACAATCCTGCGCATGAGCCTCCGAAGAGCCGTACTTAAGCTTTGGACAGGAGTAGTGATTTACCTACAGTTCTCCCGCTTGTACTCAATTGCCTTCCCTCCACCCCTCCCATCCTCACCTCTTCCCACTGCCTTACTTTACAATTGCAATCAATGTCCTTCATTATTATTTCGACTTAATTGTAGGAAAGGACAGAATTGCAAACGTTACAAGAAAGAGGATTTTAAGTACAGTATTTTTTAAAATATTGGTAATATAAATTAAGTACACACGAGTTCCAACTGTAATTAGAGAGTTAGGTATGAATTATCAACCTTTTGCGTGCGTTTACGTTGACATTTTTTACTTTTAAGGATCATTTTGTGTAGTTATTGCACTTTTTGGGAAATGGCCATTTCTGCCTCGTGACCCATGAAAGACTCGTTCTTTGTTTAATTAATGCAGTGGTTTTTAATCCCTAGATCGCGATTCAGCCATTTTGATTGGGTCATTAAATTGTTATTTTATCATTTATTTATGTTATCCCTAATCATTTTCCCATTAATTATTTGTTTTATTATCTATTACGAGTGAACTGTTTGAAGGCATGGGTCGCCGAGCTACCCCGCAACCATTATTTGGGTCGCGGCCTAAAAAGGTTAAGAACCACTGGTTTAATGCTATAAAAAAAAACCGAATTCGGCCGTAATGTCAAAAGTTGTGAAAATATTTTACACAGAGAGAGAACAGTTGGTTATATAAAGCGAATCTAATCAAACTGTGCTGTAACTAATAACTCTTCGGAGCCCCCCCCGCCAAGTTCTGTCACCAATGAAGAACCGAATTAGAAGTGAGCTGCTGTGTATGGGGCCCCAGGGATCCATTCATACTCCAATTGAGTGTTTTTTTTTGTCTCTCCCATCTACCCCAGTATTAATGGAAATAATACCTTCTTCTCCCCATTCTCAACAGGGAGACAAAAATCTAAATAAAATCCGTTGCAGATTTTCAAAAGCTTTAAAACCATAAAACATTTTTCACTGACAGAATTTCTTAAAGATTACAAAATAAACATGTATATTATTTTAAAGTTCTCGTAATGAGCTTAATATTAATTAGAATCAATTATTAATTAGGGTCTGCACTTTACATTATTAAAAGATAATTATAATTATTTGTCTACAGTGGTGAGACAGAATTTAGCAAGATTGAATCCATCCTTTATGTTTTATTAATACTATACATTTATTTGCCTGTCAGTCTAATTATACCAGTGCCAGAGAATATATATATATATATATATATATATATATTATTATATATATATATATCAAAACAAGAAATATCACTTCCTGAACAAGAATTATGACCATATCGTTGATGATGCGCGCGCATTTTGGGGAGGGAACCAAAAATACGATTCGGCTAACGTTAGTTTCTCGACGTGACAATTTGTCGACGAAATACTTTTTAGGTAAGGTTAGTTGAAGTTAAGTTAGTTTATTAGAGTACCAACGAGGAAATGAGTATAGGTCCGGATAACGGAATGTTTTTTCAGTGTCCAGGGCTTTTCAACCGGTGGTACGCGTCCCAATGGTGGTACTTTAAAGGTTACAAATGTTACGTAAAAATAAAAAAAAGCGGTTGTCTGCGATCAAGCAAAGCCGAACGAAATAAAGGGATACGTCTTTTATCATTTCTTAAGAATCTGTTATATGGAATCTGTTGTATGTTAAGTGGAAGAGTCACGTGAACTTTTATTTCCACGAGATTTAGACGAGTCTCGCAATACTTTAAGTGGTACTAAAGGACGAACAAATCCTTAAAGTGGTGCTTGGCATGAAAAGGTTGAAAAGCAGCGCTCGAGTCCATCTTGGGTCTTTCTCCCTCTGAAGGGAACTAACTATACACGTTCATAAACATTTAGAATGCTCGGCAGAAAAATTGTGGACGGAAAAATAAGTTCAAAGGGAGCGAAGCCCCCTCCACTGTTAAGGACACCCTGTTATGTAGGTTCGCGGTAATTTAGCTCAGTTTAATTTAAGTTATTAAGTTTATTTATCAAAATTAAGTCGATATTGAAAATTTTATAATTTTTTATACCGTCTTCAGAATTTCGAGTCCGCAAATTTGCACTATGGCCAGCCGCTGCGGTCGCTGCAGTGTGCGGGGCTCCCATTCTGTCAATGTAAAATCACACGCGACTTGAGTCGTCACGATCCAAATCGTCAGTCGTCAGTCGCAAGACGATCCTGTGTGCGGCCCGCCTAAGTCTTCCTCCAAACTCTTCTTCAGGATCCAAGTACGACTCTGCTTCATTGATACGAAATATAATTATTTTTAGTTTTTGGTTAATAAATAATGACATTTATCATTACAAAGCACACACACACACACACACACTCTCTCTCTCTCTCTCTCTCTCTCTCTCTCTCTCTCTCTCTCTCTCTCATAGATAGAAAGATATGAATATTCACCCTCTTTGCATAAGATTAATTGTGGTTTATGTGTACACAAAACAACAAAGATAAATTGAAATTACACTCGAAATTGAGATGTATTTCCACGGTGTCAAACTTTTCATTATTAACCATATCCGTTAATCAGTTTACTTCTGAATGTATTACCTGGATTTTCAGTTGAATTCCGTTATGAAAACAACACAAACTATGAATTTATGATTTTTCTTTTTATTCATTATTCTCTCGATTTTCAAATGGAATGTTGAGAGGAAGGTATTTTTCATTAAAATTAATGAAGGGATATTTGCGGGTTAGAAGTTTTTGTTCAGGAGTCTCGTAAATAAGTGTTTGGTAGATAGATAGATAGATAGATAGATAGATAGATAGATACAAAAAAAAAATTATAAAAGCTAATCTCTGTCAAACGAATATTCATCCTCTCGCAACGATTTTGCACAATCTTCGCAGCCTTAATTGTAGTTTCGGAGAATTTAAAAATATTTGTAAATAGTTCTTGAATACTGAACGGGTCTCGAAATTCTAGGATCGCTTTGTATCAAGGGTTCCCAAAGCGAGCCGAATGTGCCCCTCCAGCTAACTATGTGTGTCCTGCGGCCCAGTAGAACTTCTACGAAATCAGAGTGAAATTTGAACTTATTTACAAATAAAGGATATATCAAAGCTGCCGTAATTTGTAGGAAATGAGAAATTTAGTCTAATTTCTATGAAGAACTTAAAAAAAATTATAAGTTTCCCAAAATAATTTTCTTTTCTTTTATTACCTGAATTTAAATAAAATCTTTTAAGAACCTGTCAGTATGCGGCTCGATATCCGGGACTGCCCCCCTTGAAATGACCCTTCAAGAGTGAAACTCGAAAACCCCCGCTTTATATTCACCATTTAAAACAAACATTAAAAATAGACACCCTCAACTCATCAAGACATACTTTAACAATTTACACAACCAACTATTTGTATCGGTAATCAACGAACCACTTACAAATAGTTATAACAACCAACTATCTCCCCCCTTCATTTAACAGTCATTTTCGTGTTGGTTCATTTCATGGTTTTAAGTTCACGAAACGCGATCGTTTTAATATACGGTTTATGGCTATTGCAATTAATATTTCGATTCCATTAAATTTTTAATGGATGTTGATCCTCTTCCTCAATTTTAATCTTTTTCTGACTATTTTATTGTCGTTTTAGTTTTATTAATTTTTTAACCGGAGTTTGATTTTACATTTTAATTTTAATTTAATTTTAAATTTTTAATTTTATTTCAGCCACTGCACTGAGGATGAAAATTTAAAGATTTCTCAAACATTTACCCGTGAGTAATAAATGTTTGTTACATGTATAGTAGCTTGTTTTTTTCTTCTCATTATTAAACCGAGATTCCCCAAAAACGAGTCTGTCTGAATTATATATATATATATATTAGTGGTGGACCGGATGTCAGTTTTTCAACATCTGCGGATGCGGATCTTTAATTTCAGTATCCGCGGATGCGGATGCGAATGCGGATATTTAATCTATCAATATAATATAGAATTATGAATATATGACATAATTTTTCAAATTTCGTGATATTACTATTATGGCAGGCAATGCATAAGAATTAAAATTAATATTAATGTTTTCATTATGATAAAAATAATAACTTTCTCGAGTTTCAGCCACAGAAAATTCAATGAAACAAGTTTCATTCAATTTTCTGTTACCACGTATTTATATTTTGAGGGTTATATATTTGTTTGTTCATTAATAATTAATACTTTACATGAAATGTGCATGACTGGGCCTTATAAGCTACTTTATAAGCTAATTTAATTGTAAGTTGCATAATTTATTAGAGGTAATATCCGCATAACATCCGCAGTCAGAGGTGCGGATGAGGATGTTAAAATGATGCGGATATCTGTGGATGCGGATATCCGGTCCACCATATATATATATATATATATATATATATATATATATATATATATATATATATATATATATATATATATATAGTGTTAGTGGCACTATAATAATGTTAATGATTATTTCAAGCTCAAGGTTATCAGATCTTATCAGATCACATAAATATGTTACTAACCTCTTAATGCCTGAAGTTTTAGTAGGGTTAAGTTATGAGTGCGTGTATGGAAAACGGTACAAATTCGACTCAGTGGTCTAAAAGAGGTTAATTAATTAAGGAAATTAATAGGATGAATTTTCTTCTTTTATTAAAACAAAACAATGATTGGTGAAAGTGATATTAACGTTTGATTAATGTTGTGCATTGAATGACGTCATAATGCTTAATGGATTTGTTGCTAAGAAAATGCTTGAACAACTGATTAATGTTGATAACAAAAAGGAAAAGATGCGCTGTAGTTACTGTAATTAATGAAATAAGCGCCCGTGACGGGTAGCCTTTGATTGCTTCTGGCATGGTGCGAAGACAGTGAGGTGCCAGCTCGATTGAGGAGTGAGGGTCGCTCGCGAAGGAGTCTCGACTGGAGGTGCGATGTGAATTCATCTTGATCACGGCTGTGTCGATGGAACAATGGGCTCCTTGTAAGGTAGAAAGTGTTAAAGATCGAAAGTATCTGAAGGTGTTCCTATATTACTTTATATTACTTTATGTGAGTTCGAACGACGGTTCAGGATCGATCTGCGGTCGACACCTCTGCAGCATCCCGCCTCATTTGTGGGATTTGGTGAAGGAAGGAATTGCTGTCTGATCTCCTCCTGCCCTCGTAGCCAGCCACGCATGGCTGGTTACGGACTTTGCACAGGAATCTGTCCAGCTGGTTCTTAAAGTTATCCAGGTTGGTGTGCTGGAGATTCCTAACTTCTTTTGATAGGACATTGAAAAGCTTTGGGCCTCGTATTCTGAGGGTATTTTCCATCCATCATATATATACACACACACACATATATATATATATATATACAGGGTGTCCCATAAGTCCGGTATCATAGGAGAAATTCACATTTTTCTGTTTCTACAAACCATAATTCATATTTTTCTCTTTCTGCAGGCCATAATGTCTGTAAGTAAGGAAGAACGAATCCAGATAATTCTACTCATAGGAAATCGGAGTCAAAGAGAGGCCGCTGCTGAATTTAACAGACTGCATCCAGACCGCGAGCCAATAACACAGAGTTGTGTCAGCAGACTTGTTGCAAAGTTTAAGGAAACAGGATCCATAGAAGATAAACCACGCAGTGGACCTTCAAGGAGGTCCACTGACGGTGATACAGCGACTGCTATCCTGGCTCATTTTAACAGAAGTCCCAATAAGTCTCTTCGGCGATTGTCCGCCGAGACAGGAGTGTCGAAAAGTAGCATCCATCGCATTATTCAGGCTCACAAATGGCATCCATATAAACTTTAGATCCTACAGAAATTAAGCGAAGATGATCCCGACCGGCGGATGGAATTTTGTGAATGGGCTACGGAACAATATGCTCGGGATGCCAATTTCCCGTCCACCATTCTGTTCAGTGACGAGGCTGTTTTTTATGGAAATGGTGAGATAAATCGACAGAACACCCGCTACTGGTCTCAAAACAACCCTCACTGGTATACCTCTTCAAAGGAACAAGGTGCATCTCGGGTGATGGTATGGTGTGGCATTTGGAAGGATCGCATCATAGGCCCCCTCTTTTTCGATGAACATGTCACTGGAGACACCTACCTACGTCTGCTCAAGGAAGAAGCATTTCCCAGTGTCTTGAACGAAGAAGGAAATTTCCCAACATGGTTCCAGCAAGACGGCGCTCCTGCACATTACAGCACCCAAGTAAGGGAATACTTGTACCAACAATTCCCTGGTCATTGGATAGGACGTCGAGGGCCTGTGGAATGGCCAGCTAGAAGCCCGGATCTCACGCCACTAGATTTTTATCTCTGGGGCCACTTGAAAGCGCTGGTATACGCAGAGAAAATTAGGAGTGTTGAACATTTACGGCAACGCATTATTGGGGCATGTAACACCATTACTCCTGACATCATTCACCGTGTGCTTGCTGACTGGGTATCACGTCTGAATTTGTGTATTGAAAACAATGGTGGACATATTGAGCACGTTCTGTAAATAAAAGCTTTTGTTTTGCCTTTTTTTATTATTTTTCCTGTGATGCCGGACTTATGATGGGACACCCTGTGTATATATATATATATAAAAATTATTTCACGAAAGTAACACGTGAAAAATATTTATGATGAATAAAACCACGAAGGAAAGGAAACACAGAATGGTGCTCAAGAACACTGAAGTACATAAAAAGTTACGGCCTATATATAGATTACCAAAAAAAAATATATATATATATATATATATATATATATATATATATATATATATATATATGTGTGTGTGTGTGTGTGTACACACAATAAACGGAGAAATAAAAATAAAAATTAAACATTAAAGGATTGTGGGAGGAGCATACAAATTTGTAAGGAAAAAACTACCGATGTTTTAGCACTTTGCTCGAATCCAACACAAGATCAAATGAATTGTTTCCAACTAATGTTATAGTTAATTAACATACTGAAACCAACGATAGATTGATCAGTTTTGACGTTTGTTCATTGTTTACAAAAGTGCCGATTGACGATATGCTTGACTTTTTCTCCCGAGAATTACATAAGTATGACCTGCCACTACCTGCACACATTGTTTTGGAACTTATTAAGCTTTGCATCAAAGACTGTAAATTCACTTTCAATAACGAGTATTATCAACAAGTTTTTGGGATGACCATGGGCAACCCCTTGTCGCCCCTCCTTTCCAATATTTATATGGAGTTTTTCGAAATTATTTACATCCGAGAGTCCTGGGGGGGTGGCATCCCATGGTTGCGGTACGTCGACGATATTTTGTGTATCTGGCCCATGAATCGTGACCTGGATGACTTCCTCTTCAGTTAAATGATCAAGTCCCCTCCATTAAGTTTACTTTAGAAGTGGAACAAGACAACTCAATTCCGTTTTTGGATGTGCGTGTACAATGTACATAGGGAAAGCCTAGGTTTTAAGTTTAGTATCTATCGGAAAAAAACAAACAATTTGTCCTACGTACACTTTTACTCGGGACATGACCCCCCTACTAAGAAGGCCATTTTTTTCTTCAATGTTTCTCCGCGCCCTTAGGATCGCCAGTCCGGAATACGTCGATGCCGAATTGGAAAAAATCAACGGTATTGGAAGTGATCTGTGTTATCCATCTGCCTTTATGGAATCCTGTCTCAACAAGGCAAAACGAACTTTCTATCGTGTGAATAATAACACTCGTACTTTGTCAAAGAATATTTTAGTACTTCCATTTTTCCCGGGCTTTTTAGGCATTGCTAATGTACTTAAAGTTTTGGATATTAATGTAGTATTTTCATATAACAATATCGTGAAAAATATCATAGTAAAAAGTAGCCCTCCCAATAATTCAGGCATTATCTATAAAATTGGTTGTAAACAATGTGATTCCTTTTACATAGGTCAGACGGGAAAGGATTTGCACACACGTATAAAACAGCATCAATATTCCTTAGAACAGGACAGTCGTCCAGTGCCCTTTTTGTCCATTTGTCAGAGTTATCCCACTGTATTGATTGGAATAATGCTACAGTTTTGTTTCACTATAGCAACGTTGTTAATAGAAATATTCTTGAGTCTGCCATTATCCAACTTACAAATAACTTCAACAAAAGCAAAGGTCTTTTTCAACTCGATCCTGTTGTTTTGAATTCCTTCAGAACGGATTTAGATAAGAAGGGTAGAACGCTAAACCTTTGGTAAACTTGTATGCTACTCTAATAACTTTTATTTTTCAATTTATTTTTATATACATTGAACTTAGACAAGAAGGGCAGAGTGCTAAAACATGGGCAGATTTCCAGTATAAATTTGTATGCTCTTCTTATAAGTTTTATTTTTATTTTTATTGTTCAATTTATTATTTTTTTTAATTAACTATAACATTGGTTGGAAACAATTCATTTGATCTTATGTTGGATTCGAGCAAAGTGCTAAAACATCGGTATTTTTCCTTACAAATTTGTATGCTCCTCCCACAATCCTTTAATGTTTAATTTTTATTTTTATTTCTCTGTTTTTTGTATATATATATATATATATATATATATATATATAATATTTTCTGTAATCTATATATAGGCTGTAACTTTTTATGTACTTCAGTGTTCCTGAGGATGTCATTAGACGAAAGCGCTTGAGCACCATTCTGTGTTTCCTTTCCTTCGTGGTTTTATTCATCATATATATATATATATATATATATATATATTATATATATATATAAACACACAACACACACACACATATATATATATATATATATATATATATATACATATATATATATATACAGGGTGTTTGAAAACTTTCTGTACAAATTGTAATGGGGATAGGCAACACCAAGACAAACCCTTTTCGTCTATAAGTGTATGTCCGCTGACGTCACCATTCGGCGCGAGAGGGCGCCGCTGCAATTGGCTAAAAGGTGAAGTGGGCTAGACTCGCGCTTGCCGCGGGTATTCTTAAATCGGACGTAGTACGCGTAACATGTTTATTTAAAGAAGGCATGTTTATTTAAAGAAGGTGCTGAAAGTTGCGACCGGTAGCATCAATGCATGCCCGACAGCGTCGAAGCATTGACCGACGTACACGTCGAAAGATTCCCGGCATTTCGGGAACAGTTCCAGCGGCGACAGCGATTTTGCTACGAGGTCTTCTTCTGAGTAAATGGGAGTCTCGTACACGAGGTTCTTCATGTGTCCCCACAGGAAGAAATCGAGGCATGTTAAATTGGGCGATCTCGGTGGCCAGGCTACGGGCCCACCCCGGCCTATCCATCGGTCCCCAAAAGTGGCGTTCAGATAATCCCGCACATCGTTGCTGGAGTGTGCTGGGGCCCCGTCGTGTTGAAACCACATTCGTCTACGAATAGCCACGGGAACATCTTCCAGCAGTTCCGGCAACGTTTCTTCAAGAAATATCCGATAAACCCGCCCGTCGAGTCGGGCAGGCAGCAGGTACGGCCCAATCAACTTGCCATGGACGATACCCGCCCAAACATTGACGGCGAACCGTTCTTGATGAGCATGCACCCGTGTAGCATGTGGATTTGCGTGCGCCCACACGTGAGAATTGTGCTTGTTAAACACACCCTCACGTGTGAAACAGGCCTCATCTGAGAACAGCACATAAGCCGGAAAATTAGGCTGCACCGCTGTCTGCTGCAGAAACCAGCGTGCGAATTCCACACGAAGAGGGTAATCCCGAGGTTGTAATGCCTGGACTCTCTGACGATGAAACGGATGTAACTGCTGCTCGTGCAACACTCTCCAGACCAGGTCGTGGTTCACACCGAGGATACGTGCAACACCTCGCGTGCTTGAGCTTGGATTGTCCTCAAATCGCCGTAGGATTTCTTCTTCCATGTCAGGAGTGCGCACGTTTCTCTCCCGACCAGTGTCATGCATGTTTGCATGGAATGTTCCAGTTTCTCGCAGTCGCCGATGCAAATGCGCAAACGTTTGGTGGTTTGGCACACGTCTGTTTGGGAAGCGCTGTCGGTACAACCTCACAGCAGCTCTTCCGTTTCCATTGGCAGCCCCATACACCATATGCATGTCAGCCATCTCAGCAGTCGTGAAGCGCTCCATGTCACGCGTACTACGTCCGATTTAAGAATGCCCGCGGCAAGCGCGAGTCTAGCCCACTTCACCTTTTAGCCAATTGCAGCGGCGCCCTCTCGCGCCGAATGGTGACGTCAGCGGACATACACTTATAGACGAAAAGGGTTTGTCTTGGTGTTGCCTATCCCCCATTACAATTTGTACAGAAAGTTTTCAAACACCCTGTATATATATATAATATATATATATATATATATATATATATATATATATATATACACACAGGGGTTGGACAGAATAATGGAAACACTCGCATTTTCGATGCTATATTTTCTGGTATCATTAATGGCATTATGTACTTTATTAAATTAATATGTAACTGCATATAATATTGAGAACATCTTCTATTTTAATATGTTCATATTGGCTTTTCATGTTCTTGTGGAATAAATAAAAATATGGCGCTTGGAAAAAATGTTACTGACTGTGAAAGGGGCATGATAGTAGGAGCGCGTTTGGTTGGTGTCTCAATATTAAAAGTCGCGTGATTGTTCCTGCACCTTGAGGAACAGCCCCATAAATATGAATACATGGAAAGAAATTTAAAAAAAATACACAACATAAGCACAGAATTGTTCCCATTATTCTCCCCAACTCCAAATTCATTAGAACTTTGGTACTGGTTGGTGTTAAAATAGGCTTTACTACAATTCCCATAACATAGTTATGACTGACACTGGTCTTTGCGGACTATTGTTAAATTTTGAACAAAAACGTTTTGATGCAACAGTCTTTGATTGATTTTTCACAGCTCATAATTATCATATAAGGTTCTTCTGTCGCATTCTGTCACTGTTGCTTTACGCTGACTGTATTCCTTATTTGATGTTCTTTTTATATTTTTGCATGTATTCATAACCTTGAGGACTGTTCCTCGAGATATAGGAGCAATTACTTATGTGACTTTTATTACTGAAACACCAACCAAACGGGGTCCTACTATCATGCCTTTCACAGACAGGAACATCTTTTCCAAGCGCTACATTTTTATTTATTTTAGAAGAACATGAAAAACCAATATGAACATATTAAAATAGATGTTCTCAATATTATATGCAGTTACATATTAATTTAATACAGTACATAACGCCATTAATGATATCAGAAAATACAGCACCGAAAATGCGAGTGTTTCCATTATTCTGTCCAACCCATATATATATATATATGATGAATAAAACCACGAAGGAAAGGAAACACAAAATGGTGCTCAAGCGCTTTCGTCTAATGACATCCTCAGGAACACTGAAGTACATAAAAAGGTTAAGCCTATATATAGGTTACAGAAAGAAAAAAAGAAAAAATAAATAACATACATACACACACACATACATATATTATATATATAATATATACATACATATCTATATATACAAATACATACATACATACATACATACATACACATATATACAATAAACAGAGAAGTAAAAATAAAAAATTAAAAATTAAAACCTTTTTAATTTTTTATTTTTACTTCTCTGTTTATTGTATATATATGTATGTATGTATGTATGTATGTATGTATTTGTATATATAGATATGTAGTATATATATATATATATGTATGTGTGTGTGTATGTATGTTATTTATTTTTTCTTTTTTTCTTTCTGTAACCTATATACAGTGGCGGTCCTAGCTTACATGACGCCCTGGGCGAACCTCACCTTCAGCGCCCCCCCCCCCTGTTCGCCAACACACACACATTCGAATCCCCCCAAAATAAAGGACAGACATAACTCTTTCACAAAATAACTTTTTATTGGACTAATTGTTGGAACTTCAGAACCAAAACAAAGACTCAAATTTCTGAATTTTACAAATCCTTCATCACGTAAATAGAATAACTCACTTAAGAGAATGTAATTATGATACTATGAACAGGAAAAATACAAATTAAATTGCACAACTGCCATAAATAAACTAGAGAATCAAATTTCTAAATTGTACAAATGCTCTATCACATAAATAGAATAAGACACTTAAGAGAGGGTAATTATTATGCTACACTTTGAACAAGAAACAAAATAAATTGCACCACAGCACAACTGCCATCTAAAGCCTGACTCTTCTTACCTTCCTTGATGCAAAGTCATGAATTAAATCATCATATGAAATCTGCTCAGCAATTGTATGATTTATACTGATGATGGCCAGACCGGTAAGGCGTTCCTGTGACATAGTTGACCTCAGGTAGGATTTGATGAGCTTCAGCTTTGAAAAGCTCCTCTCTGCTTCAGCAACAGTGACTGGAAGAGTAAGACCAATTCTGAGAGCAGTCCACAAATTTGGATATATTTCAGAGAGCTCCCTTTCATGGATAAATGTCAGCAGTTCAAGCAAGGATATGGTCTTTGATGGCAAGTCAGGCAAGTTCTTCAGCTCCTGTGCAAGCTCTCTGCCATCCAAGTCAGATTGTCCCTTAAAGTGTAGTGTAGTACTAAGGTTCACACATTGTTCTGTCAGCTCCTCAAATGTGAGATTTTGGAAATGTGTCAGCACTCCAAACTTCTCTCCCACAATTTCCAACGTGGAAAATCTTTCCTGAATGGCTGATGTTGCAGCATCAACCACTGCATTGAAAAATGTCACCTCCAGCTTCTTCAAAGCATCAATCAAGGGCTCATCAGATGCTTCATAGGAGAAGTGCCGCTTTGTGGACCTCAGCCGTTTTTGTTTTAACACAGCCTCCACATTCATTTGTTCACAGATATCTGTGGCTGCCATTTGTGCAGCCACAAAACCTGTTGCCCTGTAATTGCGGAGACCTCTCTCTGTTTTTTTTAGGAGATTTACTGCAACATCAACGTGCATGCTAGGAGACTGCATCTGCTTGCTCACATGCTGAATTTGGCACAACAGGTCATGCCACACCACTGAACAAATGGCGAAGCGGTATGACCCAACCTCCTCTGACAGAGATTGAGCCTCGACCTTTATTACAGAGTCTTTGGTGTGGTCCCTCACCTCGATCAGTGCATCTCTCACTGCAGCTGCCTGATATCTCAGGGGCTCCACACTCTTGATCTTGCTTTCCCACCTTGTATCAGACCACATCTTCAATGTGATGTTCACATGTTTTTTCAAAATGGCCCATCGTTGTGTGGAGGCTGAAAACAAGTTGTAAAGCTTCTGCAAGATGCCAAAGTAACTTGTGGCATCAATAGATCCCTTAGCAGCATCGGCCACAAGCAAATTCAGAGAATGAGCCCCACATGGAACAAACAGAGCTCTGGGATTAATTTCTAGGAGCCTGGATTGAACACCCTTGTTTTTTCCCCTCATGTTGGCCCCGTTGTCGTATGATTGTCCTCTACAGTCCATGAAAGGAACTTTTAGCTCCTCCAGTCTCTTCAGAATCAGAGATGCCAAATGTTGACCAGTGGACTCCTCTGCCTCCAAAAACCCCATGAAATGTTCCTTTATATGGGGCTTCCCCTCCAGTGACACAACCCGAATCACAACTGACAACTGTTCAGTGTGGCTGATATCTGGAGTGCAATCTAGAATTATTGAAAAAAACTTTGATTGTTTGATGTCGCTCACCATTGCTGAAATGGTCTTGCTGCTCGACAAATCAATGAGTTCGTTTTGTATGTGGTGGCCGAGGTAGCTGGTGTGACTGGAGGTCCCTTTTTGGACACGGTTAATGTGCTCTTGCATTATAGGATCAAATTGTGCCATCAGTTCAACTTCTTTCAGAAAATTGCCATTTGATGGTGAGAACAATTTTTCTGTATGTCCCCTTAGTGCCAAATTCCTAACTGCCAGAGAATGCACAATAGCAGTGAGACGTGTCAGCACCGCTCTCCATCTCAACTTCTCAGCCTCCAGAAGTGCCATCTCCTGCTTGTCAATGGTCTCCCCCTTTCTCATCCTCACTGCCAGTTCTTTCCAGATTTTCATAGAATTTAGGTGTTCTGAACTGTTGTCATGTGATGTGAGCAATGAGCTTGCATGCTTCCAGTCCGAGAGTCCCAAACTTGTTAAATTTATTTTCCTCTTGGAAAATAATGTACAACAGAAACAGAAAAGGCTGTTGTTTTTTAAGGAATAGACCAACCAACTTCTGGTTATATTTTCCCCACTAACCAATGACTTCCTGAAGTATTGATGGTGGAAACTTCTTCCGTCACTGTCGTTTCTAGGGAATACAAAGTCAGATGGTACTTGACTTGGTCCCCTGGAAACCAGTTGTGTCCGAATTCTCTCAGTCAGAACTGAAGGCCAGTTAGCAGGGTCGGTGGACAGAGACTCATCCTCAGGAGGCGATTCTGCTCCAGGCATTTCTAATAGAAAGAACAAGAGCATTACTCATTAGTATACACACCTAAGTTAGATAACACATTATTCACAGCACTTTGTTATGGTGGTGGTGTTATGGAATTATGGTGGTGAAACACCACACATACCCAGTAACCCAGACCCAGTGATAATAACATTATAATTTATAACTGTTTGCAAAATGCTTTGCAGGGATGCACACACATACACATACACACACACGCACACACTCACAGACATATGTGCACACAAACTCACCTGAAGAGTCCTGCCGGGGAGAAGTAGAAGCAAATGGGTCTTCATCCTCAGGATCAGACTGCATTTGTGGAGACATATGTGAGGCTGAGGAGGTAGATGGCTCCTCAGCCTCAATAATGGCAGAAGTAGACGGCTTCTCATCCTGGCTAGTGGCAGAGGGTGTTCCAAAATATTTCAAAAGTGCCCCTGCAAATAGTAAAATAGAACATAACAGACCAATGCATGAATAGGCTAGTACAATTAATTTAACATGTTATTAAGCACAATTTATTAAACTTTTAGAATAGGAAACAAATGAATAATACAACCTCCTTGGTTAATGGCTAATTATATACATAATAGTACACTTCAAATGACTCAGAAAGCTATATCACAAAATAGCAGTGCAATATAGCAGTGAAGAGTAGATGACATAGCTCTATACCTTTATCTTTTGCTCGTTTCTCCTCTTCTTCTTTCCTCTTTTTTCTAAACTGAGCACCTGATAGCTTTGACCTCTTCTTATCCATTTGCGGTTATTTGACAGACCTTAGTGGCTTAGTGTGAAGATTCGTTCTGTAATAAATAATATACATTTCACTATTTAACCAAACCCAGAAAAATAACATTACATATGTTAAAGTATGGGCCTTTATTCCCAATAATATTAATCTGGAAGCATTTTGCATTGTTTAGGTCTTTTATGGGAAGGTTTATGGAAAATGCAATAGATGGTTTTTTATTAATAAAAATATATTTATTGATCTTTTATTATTTATTTTATTTTATTTTTTATTTTTATTTATTTCTTTATTTATTTATTCTTATTTTTATTTTTATTTTTTTTGCAGGCGCTCATGCCGCCCCTCCACAAATGCCGCCCTGTGCGGCTGCCCATATTGCCCATATGAGGAACCGCCACTGCTATATATAGGCTTAACCTTTTTATGTACTTCAGTGTTCCTGAGGATGTCATTAGACGAAAGCGCTTGAGCACCATTTTGTGTTTCCTTTCCTTCGTGGTTTTATTCACCATAAATATTTTTCACGTGTACTTTCGTGAAATAATTTTCATATATATATATATATATATATATATATATATATATATATATATATATATATATATATATCGTGAGTTGTTTTATATATTATTTAATTTAGCTATTTATACTTATTTCTATTGTTTTACACTGATTTATTCTCTTAACTGCGTTGAACTGGTGTATGGGTAGCGTGATCGAGACTAAACAGAGACACGGAACCTGCTCACATTTTGAAAGAAAAGAATTTTGGAATAACAACGGTTTTTAACGATTTAACTTATTTATTTAATTCAAACAAGTATAACGATAAGGGAGAAAAACGCCTGCCCCATTACGAAAATGCCATTTACGCAGTGGTCATCGACATTACTTCCCTTGGCTCTGCCAAATGGTAATTTCCCTAAAATGCACAATTGTTCGATAAAATGCTATTTACGCAGCGGTCATCGACATTACTTCCCTTGGCTCTACGAAATGGTAATTTCCCTAAAATGCACAATTGTTCGATAAAATGACATATTAGATGGTCTCATTTTCCCCCCATAAATTGCGACGCCATTTTGTGTGTGTATAATATATATATATATATATATATATAAACTGCAAACACGCAGTATAATTAACGTAAAGAACGACGCTTGTATAGGAGAATATTCCGCGCAAGATGAGAGCGAGAGAACGAAACAAATGAAAAAATGAGGTAACCACCCGGGAATCGAACCCGGGATCTTCCGATTGCCGGTCAGATATGATAACCATTACACCACGGGCCTCACTCAATCAAATGCCGTAATTCCTCTACATACGCGCAGAAACCAATGCCCCAAGGAGGCATATCATATCTGACCGGCAATCGGAAGATCCCAGGTTCGATTCCCGGGTGGTTACCTCATTTTTTCATTTGTTTCGTTCTCTCGCTCTCATCTTGCGCGGAATATTCTCCTATACAAGCGTCGTTCTTTACGTTAATTATACTGCGTGTTTGCAGTTTAAATGTATATAATGTACGGCATGCGGGAGGTGCCCCCTTGGGGCATTGGTTTCTGCGCGTATGTAGAGGAATTACGGCATTTGATTGAATGAGGCCCGTGGTGTAATGGTTATCATATCTGACCGGCAATCGGAAGATCCCGGGTTCGATTCCCGGGTGGTTGCCTCATTTTTTAATTTGTTTCGTTCTCTCGCTCTCATCTTGCGCTGAATATTCTCCTATACAAGCGTCGTTCTTTACGTTAATTATACTGCGTGTTTGCAGTTTAAATGTATATAATGTACGGCATGCGGGAGGTGCCCCCTTGGGGCATTGGTTTCTGCGCGTATGTAGAGGAATTACGGCATTTGATTGAGTGAGGCCCTTGGTGTAATGGTTATCATATCTGACCGGCAATCGGAAGATCCCGGGTTCGATTCCCGGGTGGTTACCTCATTTTTTCATTTGTTTCGTTCTCTCGCTCTCATCTTGCGCTGAATATTCTCCTATACAAGCGTCGTTCTTTACGTTAATTATACTGCGTGTTTGCAGTTTAAATGTATATAATGTACGGCATGCGGGAGGTGCCCCCTTGGGCATTGGTTTCTGCGCGTATGTAGAGGAATTACGGCATTTGATTGAGTGAGGCCCTTGGTGTAATGGTTATCATATCTGACCGGCAATCGGAAGATCCCGGGTTCGATTCCCGGGTGGTTACCTCATTTTTTTCATTTGTTTCGTTCTCTCGCTCTCATCTTGCGCGGAATATTCTCCTATACGAGCGTCGTTCTTTACGTTAATTATACTGCGTGTTTGCAGTTTAAATGTATATAATGTACGGCATGCGGGAGGTGCCCCCTTGGGGCATTGGTTTCTGCGCGTATGTAGAGGAATTACGGCATTTGATTGAGTGAGGCCCGTGGTGTAATGGTTATCATATCTGACCGGCAATCGGAAGATCCCGGGTTCGATTCCCGGGTGGTTACCTCATTTTTTCATTTGTTTCGTTCTCTCGCTCTCATCTTGCGCGGAATATTCTCCAATACAAGCGTCGTTCTTTACGTTAATTATACTGCGTGTTTGCAGTTTAAGTGTATATAATGTACGGCATGCGGGAGGTGCCCCCTTGGGGCATTGGTTTCTGCGCGTATGTAGAGGAATTACGGCATTTGATTGAGTGAGGCCCGTGGTGTAATGGTTATCATATCTGACCGGCAATCGGAAGATCCCGGGTTCGATTCCCCGGTGGTTACCTCATTTTTCATTTGTTTCGTTCTCTCGCTCTCATCTTGCGCGGAATATTCTCCTATACAAGCGTCGTTCTTTACGTTATATATATATATATATATATTTCCCCGCAAGGGGGTTCTAAGCTCGTGCTCTTGAGTGCTCTTTGTGCTCGTTTGTACGTGCTTGTTCCTGGAGGTTTCACGTGCGCCCTCCCGGCCCTAGCACCCAAGGATGATGGGGCTCGACCCTGCAGTCCTTGTCATCCTTGGTCTTTTTCCACTTCGACTGTCCCCTCCACCCTTTCTTTTTCCTCTGTCTTTCCTCTCACTTTTTCTTTGTTTTTCCGCTGAGATATGCCCTTTAAATAGAGGCGAATCGGTTCTTCCTGAACTAAAAAAAAAAAAAAAAAATATATATATATATATATATATATTAGTATGACCGCAAAAGGAGAGAGTGCAATGCAATTGCAAATGTTGATCAATGTTGCAAGAGGTTATGCAACAAGGGGGAGGGGTTATCCCCCAAGCTCCAATGAAGGGGAACTCCCCCAGCAAGCTGGGGGAGTCCACCTAACCTCTTTGGGGGGAGAAGGTGGGACGGCCTCACCCCACAAAGGGGTATACCTAGCATAAGAGAGGGAGAGAAAGGAGGAGGATCTTTGGGGGAGAAGTTGGGACGGCCTTACCCCCGCAAAAGGAAACCTAACCTAAGAAGGATAGAGGAGTGTTCGCCTGGCTCCTGCCAGACGCATATTGAGAGTTCATCCGACCGCCAGCTGTCTTGTAAGATCCTAATCAGCCAGTTGGCTGAGAAGACTTCTTAGAAGGTGTAAATGGCTTGTTCAGGTGTACATTATTAGGGTTGAGTTGTCAGATTGTGCTATTTATTTATTAAAGCATATATTCTTTACAGTTGGCTTTCCGCCAGTTGGCTTCCAGTTGACGTAGAAGACCTAGAAGGCAGGTGTATACATTAATTACTTTTCACAGTTGGCTTAGAAATCCGTCAGTCGGTTTAGAAGGCCTAACCAGCCATTTGGTATACGTATAATTAAATAATAATTTCGTTTATACATACAACCATAAGAATTAAATAAAACATCATTACATCATTCTGTTTATTTAGACGAATTATTGGAATCAATTTCACGAAATATACAGAAAATAAATATACAATCCTATACAAACGCGAATATATGCAATAAAAATTAATAATATAAGAAATACGAAAGAGGAATATGAGGGGTAGCGCGTCTTACGGTACCTAAGCGCCACCACAGGCGAAAACGTGTTTTTGATGGATATCACTATTTTCACCCTTCCTCTATCGCGTGGTTTGGGTTATAATGACCTTACGACACTAGAAGTATGGTTGAAAACCTTATGAAGTGAACTACTTTTTTCACCTCTATCGCCAACCAAAAGTTCACCCAAAGTTCGGCATAAGAAAATAAATTTTTTTAAAAAAATATATATAAAATATAAAATATGAAAATCTATTCCAAAAACTCATCAACATCTTCATTAGCATACTTAGGACTCTAATTTAGCCAAAAAATGAACGTTCTAGCTCAATTAATAAGAGAGATACTATTGCGAGAATATTGCTGAACTTTGGAGGCGATTTCTGGCGAATTTTAATTTTGGCGCTTAGGTACCTTAAGACGCGGGACCCCTCATATATATATAATAAAAAAATAATATACAAAACGATGGAGTATAACCATCAATATATCAATACAGGAGAAATATATACATACATATAGTTATATTAAATAATTAAATATATTGAAAATAAAAATTTCTATTAACTATATTGAACCTAAAAAAATAATATACAAAACGTCGGAGTATAATCATCAACATATTAGTACAGGAAAAAAATACACACACACACACACACACAATTATATTAAATAAATAATTAAATATATTGAAAATAAGAAATAATATTAAATATATTGAAAATAAAAATAATAATATACAAAACGATGGAGTATAATCATCAACATATTAGTACAGGAAAAAAAACACATATACACAATTATATTAAATAATTAAATATATTGAAAATAAATATACATCAAAATACTTTATGTTCTACTGCGCTTAACTAAAAACTAAACTCGAACGTAATCGAGTCTACAGTCACATCATTATTTCTTTGCACTATGCAGTAAATACGACTTAACATTATTTCACTGCTCAAGTTATCGGGATACCTGTAAATGGCCTTCATATTGTTCAATACTGTTTTTGTGCCCACTTTACATTCGGTTGGCAAATTATCTTTAAACACGGATAAAATACAATCAAAAGCACGCACAAAGAGGGTATCGTTAGCCACCACATCATATTAAATAGAAGTTTATAAACACCTTTCCAATCGAGGGTTTTTCTTACCGACAGCTTTTCAATCGTGAACTCTTCTTCACAACGCATATCGGCAATTGAAATAATCTTCCAAGTCGTAACGACAGCTGTTCATGATATAGAGGTACAATTCTTCAGGTGAACAGTGTAGGCGAGCTCTGCCCTGCACCGCTCAAGTCCTTTGTACCAAAGTTCGTGATATTTCGAAGTCTAAACCTTTTGAATAAGCATCCAGCTCTAGACCATTCTCGCCTTGTTCATTCCTACATTCGATAAATCCATCGAACAGTGTATGCGTATTCAAGAACCGTGTCAAAATAAATCATAACCGTAACACGAGCGTCTAATATAGGCTTCAGCTTGCGGAATATGACGATTTCAAACATTTTGTCGAGGCTAAATCGGTTTCACATGGGGACAAGAACGTTATTATCAGATGCATTCTTCCACATCAGTCGTATATCAATGCATGGCTGATCGTTATTTATACACAACGTACAAACAATGGCATATGAGGGGGCATCACTAATCTGTTCTCTTCTTGTACCTACACCTGCAGGTATTTTATAACGGTCCTCACCCCACTTCTCAACTATCATGATGACTCTATTCATCTCCTCAACACTTAAATAATAACATTACGTTTACCAGAATTTGCTTGCCTGCAAGTCGTTTCAAGTACATAGTTAATGGTACCGGTTTCACGCCTGAACACGCGCAATGACTTCGTCACGGACACGTCGTACGCGGCATTGAGAATGCTTCTCAAAGGAAGTTCCATCGTATTCGAGGAGTGCACGTCCAGTCGGTTCAAGCTCTGAGATGACTATGAGCCACAGGTGGGCGGATCGGCTCGACGGGAAGAGCGAGTCACACCATAAGCTGATGAAACGTATACGGCGTTGTTTCAACGTGAATACTTGTATCCTATTATACTGGGTAGGTGTTTTGAGAAATTTTCCGATACATGAAGCAATACCAGTTTTAATGTTTTATCACTCCCACTCCCCAGAATACGCACCAGACATTTTGACTTAGGGGGAATTTCACGAACTAAACACATTTTATTCACAATCCGGTGCACTATTTGAGAGAAACGTGACCGTATTTATCCTTTTTGTTTAACAATCGATACTCGTCTCTAAATTCTATCAAAAACTCACACAGGCCTTTAGCCACAACTTCACTGCGAACCTCGTTATCATATCTATATGAATGTAGTGGTAAAAGTACTTTAGCTTGTCCATGATGATAAGGTTTATGTACATTCTCAGCCGCAGGGTACGCGTACTCGGTATGATGCAGCATGACATAATATCGCATGTCACACCACTCATCAACAAGACTCATTATCCATATCCGTTGCTTCTCTTCTGCACGCGTTGTTTCTTTCACCTCACGGTATATGTACGCTTTTATACAGTTTAGCCCTACAACGTAGTCTATTACATCGTTTGTGCCGCGAAATCCGGCAATACTCGCCAGAATATCCATAGAGTATTTGAACATCTTGTTCCCTCGCGCGATTCAATGTATCTTTAAAAGTCTCAAAGGAAGGGGGGCGGTTAGGCAGTCTTTCAGTATTCACCACATCTTCCGACTTTATCGAATACCACTTCATAAACGTCGAACACGCAATATCAAAAGTAGCCATCACTATATTTCGTCTACGTGATAAAATACGCGTCTGAGCACCTGGGCATGCAGCGGCCAACTGAGCACACAGGGATAGAGATATGCCCAGGTAGTAGCAGGAGTCACGTGACCGATCTTACAGTGGGCGGAGCTTAGGATTGTACACACGCACGCATGCAAAGGAGAGAATGAAACCCTAATTGAAACAAATATGCGTAATAAACAAACATATCGTTAACAATGCACACACACACACACACACACATATATATGTATGTATATATATAAATAAACAATCAAGGATTAAGGTACTCAAAGGGTACGGTATCATAGGTACCAGCACCTGGTAACGTTTCCTATAGGTGTTACGGCATGCCTTCATGCCCCTAAGTTCCTTCACACACCCCAGTTTCTGCGCCCGAAAACTGTGGGTCCCCACAGTCAGTTGGGGTGAATGGTTGCCCTCACCTTTCAAGCACACTAGATCCTTCAACGAGTCAAAGTTAACGACTCGTCGGTTCGCATGGTTAAGCGTGATACCCTTAGCCTTCACGATATATTTCATATCCTCCCCCACCCTCACCCGTACCCCATAAGGTTTTGGCCCTTGATCTCGTCAGTTAACTCCGAGGAATTCCACAATAGCAGGCATGTATTCACCTCCCTCGCTGTGAATATTACGCTATCTGTGTCAGCGTACAGCACCCTCCGCCCAATAAAGTGCAGTAGTCTCCAAAGCTTGATGCGGGCATAGGCCGTTGTGAAGCTGGCTACAGGTATGTTTGTAACCCGTGAGGTATCTGTGGCCAGTTCGGTGATGTACTTTATTATGTATTACCTACATTCACGATCTCCACAACCGCTTTATCGGGAGCGTTGGCATAATCCCAGATTTCACTATAACTTTGCGCCAAATTTTCGCAGATTTCTCCAAAGACTGTTTAGACACAACTTTGCACTAAAGCACTTGCCAGGATTCTTAACAATTTGGGAACGGTCAAGCTGTATACCTTCATGGGCACGGTAACGCTGAATATAAGCCGTTTTTTTCGTCTTCGGTATCAACTCCTCGCGGATACCCCGATGCTTCTACCTTATCCTTCAAAAAAGCGTTTATATATGGCGTGAAAAGGTTGGGTAGCTTCTGAAACCTCCACACCTCATGTATCTTTAATATTCTGTATCCATGGTGAACGGCTAGGTCCAGCTCAGGGCTTGTATATACACACCTCTGATCTTACGCTGATTGGTTGTATGATTACAATCCCCGTTATTCTCCTCTGCGCACTTCACGCACAGGGGAAATATGGGCTTGTGATCTATAACGAAGGGTAAGATCGGCATCCATAAATCGCGAGGGGGGAGCACGTCTACGAAAGAGAGTCCAAAGTAGCGCTCACTCAAGTTAGCTGAGAACTCCTCGATGGTTGGTATGGCGGGACCCACCAGTTTTTCAGGAGCACCTACGGGGTACGGATTGTTCTTCATCACGTAGGGGTATAAAGAACAGAAGTCGTAGTAATGGAGTTTCACGCCCTCCGTAGGTGGAAAGTATAGCTTGAATGGATTTGTACACCTGCCGAACAAGCTATCGCCTCGCCGCATTTGAGAGGATCCAACACCATTGAACGCTTGATGGCCCTTATTTCTTCATGGTACTGGCCATCTGTTTCCAACCGTGCATCATACTCATGCTCCCACACGATCTTGTGAGTGAACTGGAAGCCTATAAGTTCATCGCGGTTACAGGTTCATGCGAGGCTGTCGGCGGGGGATCTTCCATGGAGGACCCCTGTGACGGCACACTCAGGGCGTGGGTATCCATGCCACCAGCAGCCGTTAAAGGAGTACACAGTCTTCTCACCAGTGGTTGGATCCTCACTTAAACCATCTACCCAAAAAACACGACCATTGACCTTAATGGGTACTTCCCCAGTGTTGCGGGCGTTCTTTATGTATACCCCGGTCTGTTGCTGTATGTGTATGAGCCAGTAAATCGCCTTGTGCCCATAACTGCGGGGATTGTTTCTGTGAATGACGGCTAAGGTGTCTTTAGGCATGAAGTTATTCTTGAACACCGTAAAACATAATGAGGCGATCGTGGTTGCGACTTGCAGCGGATCGCATTTGAAACGGTCTATGTACATCCTTCTAAAGGCCTGGAAACATACTCTAAGCATGCGCACATCATTCACGCAATAACGTTCACATTCAGCTATATTGTATAGACTAGCTTCATTAAAACTGTGGTAGTAGCGGTCAAAATCTTCACGCTCACTATCACTCATGTTGGTGTAGTTAAAGTAATGTTTGGGCGGAGGTAGTCCTACGTAATTTAAAGTTTCGCTAGTGAGGAATGTGTAAGGGAAATACCCTTTTGAAACTTCCGCGGCTACGCCCATGACCTTGGGTAGCTTTGCTAATTTACAAGATGTGAACAGCAGGGTGTCTTTAAACTGTACATTACCTCTTATCTGCGTCTGTATTAGTTTGTTGCCTCTTTTCAAGGGATCACCTGTAAATATCTCACATGGCTCGTGTTCAAGTAACTCCTTATAAAGGAACTGTGTGTCAAATTTTGCTCCGTTATGGGCAAGAATATACAGTCATTTTTTTAACTTGTCCGCTAATTTGACAATATAGGATACAAAGAGTTTCACAGGGCTGTCGTATGCAGTCGTTTTAAAAACGTTTGTCCGTTTACCACATTTGTGACATTCATCACACTCGATCTCCATGCACTCATCACAGATAGTCTGGCTTTCAAGTAAATGTGGAACAACCTCTTTGGTTTCAGCGTTCGTGTATGTTTCTATATCGTAGTACACGGTTATACAAGGGTTATTTTTAGGCTTAGCATCTTTCATATAACATACATACTTCACTCCATCCGCCTTATATTTTTCTTGACATGTAGAACAGTGAATTTCATTGCATTTATGCACAAACTTACCCCCAAATTATCCATTATATGAAACATGTCGCATTCACAGATTCTCATTTTCCTGCAAGTGCCAACTGATTTATGGAGCTCAAAGCATTTATTGTTGAAAAATGTACGTCTACACACATTACATTCTCTCTTCTCAGTTTCAACTACATGACTTCACATTTGGGGCTTTTACACTGCTCACATACCATGTAGCACTCCTTACAATATTTCACTATATCATCCGCAAACTCGAGACATCCCTTACACAAATCATGATGCCTTCCATATTTTCGACGTTTATCATAACTAGTGTAGAGAATCCTTATATTACTGATGGTGAGATACGATGTTCCTGATAATCCTAAAATAAGTAGAGGTCTTGTACGATCTCTCACACAGCTTTTCTTTTTCACACATTCATTTCCTGCTCTACCCTTCTCAGCTCTTCAGGACCCATATTACACTCAAACTCAAGCTTGCAATCTGAAGCCAGTTTACGGGCACAGTGCACAACCGTAGGCAACCAAATTTTTTGCGTCCATGTATTAAGCACAGTGAACATGAGCTAAGACTATTGCTATAAAGCCGCAGCCACGATCGACGTTTAAATGCTTTCTGTAAATAACCGGAGAATTGAAATTAAGAGTATAAGGTGTGGCACTATGACCCGCAACCTGGAATACTCTGTCAATATCTATCGTGAAGTTGTCCATGTTGATGGCTGTACTACTTTACTTTGAGAGACCTGCATTATACGACCCAAGATATATTCTGTCTACAGTTGCCAAGCGTCTGAATGGTATTACTACCCAAAAATCATCTACATCCCCGTTATCTGAACCGACCCTGAAGGACTACCTCATCCGGACTACACGTTCGTCGCGGTTCTGAAGGGCGAACTCCACAATACGTTCAACTACGCGTCGCAGTACAACACCGTTGATATACATGGATCCAGGGTCAACCCTGATCACGTACCGATTTCTAGTCATGGCATGGGTGGGGGTAGCGGTGCGCACCAACTCGAATGTTATATCTTCCTCCACAGCACGAGAAGCTGCTGCTAGTGTGAAGGAAGTACCCGGAGTTGAACAGGAATAAGGGGGTATATTTGAAGAACGCACTATTGTGGGGGCTGTATCGTAAAACGTAGAGGGTCTAACAATCGGCGCAACGCTGGCGCGCTTTATACCTGACGTGAAGGGTTCTTCATCATGTTTCCGCTTTGAATTGCCGCGTGCTACAGATGTCGCTGGTGAGGGTTCGTCAGCGGGGATGGAGTCTGTAGCTACGCGGTCATCGGAGCCATCTGTAATATCGATGATGGGGAGTTGTACATCGCTGTCATTCACGGTTCTGTGGAATAAGAAAAACAAGAATATAAGGAGCAGTAGCCCTGTTCAAAAATCAACCTTTTCTTATTTTCATAGGTTTCTGTACTTTTTCCCATGCTTTTTGACCTGAAAAGGCCGAAAATCACAACCATTTTGACCTAGGTTGTTGGGAAGCATTGCCGCATGGAGCTTTAAGTTTTCTGCCTTGAAATCAGCCAAAAGCACCAGTTCCGGGGTCCCTTGAATCATGTTTTGCACTACAACTTTTTATCTAAACAAGATAGAGCAACAAAATAGGCACCAAATTAAAGTGTTTTTAATCCTCTTTCTAACTTATACAATTCTGATAGTCTTGGAACAAGAAATGGCACATTGGTACATACAAAGATTTCAGAAATATCACAAAATTCGTTTTCTCACACTCAAGGCAGACAAGGCGCCTTATTCATGACACAAATTTGAGATTAACACTTTGTCACAAGTCTAATCGATCAAGAAGTGAAAGCATTACATGATGATTAATTTCATAATGACATTTACACAGTCAGTTGTTGAGAGTTTGTTTCTTGAAGCTGTCAAAGCGGCGTCTGTTGAACTCCACAGCTTGAAGGAGATAGTCCCTTTGCTTGGCATCTGTTGTTATGACATTTGCAAAGTCGCTCATCATCTTGACACCACGTTCAGCAATGTCATTCACCGCTTTCAGATTCTTAACATAGTCCAACGCTTTTCTGTAGTCCTCATTCTGTGGCCAAGACGTGACAGGTTCCAGAAGCCACTCGGATCCAATGTTCAGTGTGTCCAGCAGGAAATGTGATTCTGGGCCAATGAGATCAACCAGGGTGGTCTTAGCTGTGACTCTCTGGAATAGAGGCTTTCCTGTTCTGAAGCTGTCTGGCTTCTCAGTGGCATGTAACTGGGCAGCAATGTCGTGCTTCAATGTGTCACTCAATCTACTGCTGAACAGGGCAAATGGCACGACTTCCTGCGTCAGGTACCATTTGTGGTTTTCCATCTTATTAAGTACTGCATCAGCAAGCTCTGGGTCAGTTTTCTTGTACTTCAACATGTCCTGGATTAGACTTAGATCATTCACGGGAGCATCTGCAGCAGACATTGACATCATCCATACAGGAGTGTAGAACAGCGCAAGGAAGGTGTTGAGTCTTTCCAGCTTTGATACAGTGTCTTCGTCGTACTCAAGTTGATCTGCAAACATCAGCATTTTCATGGAGTACAGGTTTCTGGCCATCCATCTGGCCTGATGAATGGCGCCTGGTCGACTCCAGTGAATACCTCGAGGAGGCGTTCCTCCAAGAACAATGACTGTCAGTTCAGCCATTTCCCTGTAGTCGGCTCTTGGAAGCCTTTCTGCTGTTAGAATGTCTTGGAGTATTTCTTCACTGTTCTTCTTCTTTTCCTTCAGCCATTTGCTGTTGATAGCCAGCTTCTTTGGGTTTTCCTTGGACAAGTCCGTCCAAACATCCTTCAGATGCTCAAACCAGGGATTATCTGGCCCCTTCACCTTCCCAAACAGCTTCTCCCAAACTGCTCCTACTAGGATTTCCAGGATGTGATGTCGACAGGCCAGATAAAACACCTTTTTGTTCAGCATTTTCTCTAGCAGTTTGGCAGCTCGCTGTGAACTCCACTGTTACTGGATGTAGTGTCAAAAACAAGGGCAGTAACATTATCCGTAAGTTCCCATGTCTCCAGTAAATCCATTGAAGCCTCAGCCTGAGCTGTGCCAGAAGAATTGTCGATGACAGGTACTCCCAATAACTTTCCTTCAGTGTATGAAGGTGGACCAGACACTAGCACAGCTAAAGTCTCTGAGGTACTTCCAGGTTCACTGCCCAAGACATCTTTGAGCAACTTTCCATCCCAGTGTAAGGCAGCGTACTGTGGGGTTTTTCACAAACTTGGACATGTGACTCTGGCTGATATTATACCTGGACAGCATTCTGTTGCGACGTGTTGTTGAGGTTGAGATGACGAAGTTATCCAGATCAGCCCCTCTAGCTTTCAAGGTGGCAGAAACCATGGCAGTAACTTGATTGTCTGATAAACCAAGACGATCAGCTGTATTGCAGATGACATCACATTCCAGACCTTCCTTGGAAACGTCAAAGTCACACTAGTCACAGTGTCTTGATGGTGAGAACATCCAGGACGAGGCTGATGGTAATCCATGTCCTCTGTGTTAGCGTCGTTGTCAGTTGAGTCACCCCAGGTAATGTCATCCACATGAACAACTGCCTCTTGTTCTGCTGCAGCTGTAAAATAGTACAACATGTTAAGACAGTAATTGTTAAGTACATACTAAATATCGCAATGGAGTAAAACTTAAAACTTTTGTAACGTTCAAAGTAATTAGTGTTACCTTGTTCTTGTCTATGCTGCAGTCTTTCATTCCTCGCTGCTTGCTGCAGGGATCTTGTCTCAAAAATCTTGTCATGACCAGACATATGACCTTTCCTCTCATCTTTTGGTCTTCGTAGAACCTGATATCCTCATCTTTCTTCTCTCTGGATAACAGTCTGTTGTTCTGTATTTCCTGGATTGCATCTGGAGCTCCTATATCGAACAGGCTGTCTAATTCCAGCACAAATGCTCCTCTTTTTCCTCCAGGGTTACTTGCTCTTCCTTTGCTTTTCACCAGAGCACGATGTTTCTCATGTAGTTTCATGAAGAGCTTCATTGCGTTGTACTTGGTCACTGTCTTGATCCTAGCCATCTGCCAGAATGGGATGATAGATTCAACTGTTTCATATGCAAGGTCTTGAACCATGGGCCTCCCTGCATTTTCCGGTAAATTCTGAAGATTAAGGAAATACTGGAACGCCTGTCTGTTGGTGGGAAGCTGGGAACCACTGATAAAAGCTGAAGGGTATCCAACCAGGAAAGTTTCAGTGAGAGATCTGGTAGATGGCCCAGTTGACACCTGCCTGTGGACAGTACGTGGAGGTTCTGAGATATCAACTGTGCGCCCACGGAGCTCCCTCAGCTCCTTGCTTAATGCCATTGTGAAGTTGTAACTTGTAGATGGTTTTCTAAATTCTGATTGAGTTTCTGTTGTTTCCTGAAAAATGATAGATAATTATTATTATTATTATATTATTATTATTAATTATTATTTATTTATTATTATTATTATTATTATTATTATTATTATTATTATTTATTAATTTTATGCTCTTTCATTTGATACCTAATTTGTTGCTCTATCTTGTTTAGATCAAAAGTTAAAGTGCAAAACATAATTCAAGGGACCCCGGAATTGGCGCTTTGGCCGATTTCAAGGCAGAAAATTTAAAGCTCCATGCGGCAATGCTTCCCAACATCCTAGGTCAAAATAGTTGTGATTTTCGGCTTTGCAGGTCAAAAAGCATGGGAAAATGTACAGAAACCTATGAAAATAAGAAAAAGTTGATTTTTGAACAGGCCTAATTAGGAGCAGTACTTAAATTTTGCTATATTTTGTAAATGGCCCACTTAGGGGTGTGACGTGTTAGAGATGGAATCTGTAGAAAAATTCAGGTTGACAAGCCCCTCCACATGTATTATATCTGGCCCTACAGGATGTGGTAAAACTGTGTTTATGCTTAAAATCATTAAAGGTAAGTGGGAGATGTTTCAATCAATCAGTGTTCAACGAGTACCAAGATGATATTTTGTTCCACAAAGGTGTATATGACGTTAATTCATTAAAGGGAAATTAGCATAGTCATTGTAATTGACGATCTCATGTTGGAAATGGATAAAACGTTTGCCGAGACATTTACAGTGTTCTCCCACCATCTTAACATAGCGTATTCTTCATCAATCAGAATCTATTTTTAAAAAATAGACACATGCGCGATGTGTCGTTAAATACACAATATCTAGTCTTATTCGCGCAACGTAGAGATGTCACAAATTGGGGTATTAGCCAATCAAATGTTCCCGAATCAGCGTAAGGAGTTTTTGGAGGTTTATAAAGAAGCCACAAGTCAGCGTTACGGATATTTGCTTTGTGACCTTCACCCGCGAAACACGTTTAGGGTGCTTCTAAGAACGAATATATTCCCAAACGAGCCTGAAACGGTATATATTCCAGAATGACAAATAGGTTGAAGAAATATCGTGAATTAATAAAAATCTATCAACGATTGCCCCGGGCACTGCAACAGATGTTTGTTAAAAATATCGACTCCGACTTTTTAAAATGCATCTGTGAAATCTGTCTTAATGTTATAAAATGTAATGTGCCAATGAAACCCCCTGAGAAGGATCGCTTACGTCGTTACAAGATAATACGTGCGCTCGCTCGGAAAGGTCAAACTGTGGGGAAGAAAAAGCGAATTATTGTACAAAGAGGGGGATCATTCCTCCCCATCTTATTTTCAGTTGTGGGACCTTTACTGACTAGATTAATATAATGAAGAAAGTGATAGTGATTCCGCACTAGGCTTAAAAGAAAAGAAAGCGAGTTGTTAGCCCTATTAAACAGTGAAAAGTCACCTGATGAGAAAAGGATCTTGTACCAAGAGGCTCTGCAGAAATTTTTTCATGAGTACGAAGATTATAAGAATCTGACAGAGCTCCCCTTGGTTATTAGGCACAGCGCGAGCAACGATGAGCATGGTGACATAGGATCTGGGCCCGACGTTAGAGATGACCAACCAAAGAATAACGGAACGCAACACATCGAGCATGTATTAGAAAGCAGTCTCTCACATACATTGAGGAATAAAGGATTAAATCTTTATAATCTATTGAGTGAGGACCCCATCATACAGTGGACCGATACAGGCGAGGTCATTGTTGAAGGAACAAGGGTACAGGGATCCAATGTCTTCGACATTGTCCATGATCTGGTGAGAAAGTGGGACAGGCCCTCACCAACAGGATGTAAGCATATTAAAGCAAGACTACAACAAATAAATGTCCCCAAAACATTGGTAGGTAATCTGAATATTAAAAGACTTGGAGCAAGTTTCGCATGTGTCACAACTGAGTACTCCATCACCCCCAACAGTAGCATCTCTGAAGAGGAGAAAGAAGAGAACAAACGGCCAACCTTATCCACGTGTCTCTAAAATACGCAAATGGCTAACATATTAAGAAAACGCTATTATGACATTTCTAACCCCGCCTCCTATGGTGGCGTTAATACTGTACAGAGGTGTTTACAATGCTGGAGTAGGGAAAAAAGATGTTGAGAGGTTTTTGCGGGAGCAGGATGCTTATACACTTCATAAACCTGTGGGAAAAAGATTTAAGACGGCCAAGACAACAGCGGCTTCGATTGACTCTATTTGGCAAGCGGATTTAACAGACATGCAAAGATATTCAGTGTATAATGACGGATACCGCTACATCCTATTCATAATAGATATATTCTCTAGATATCTGTGGCTAATTCCTCTGAAAAATAAATCGCCTGAAACAGTTGCAGCTTCGTTTGACTCTATTTCGCAAGCGGATTTAACAGACATGCAAAGATATTCAGTGTATAATGACGGATACCGCTACATCCTATTCATAATAGATATATTCTCTAGATATTTGTGGCTAATTCCTCTGAAAAATAGATCGCCTGAAACAGTTGCTAAAGCTACCAAAACGTTGATGTTGAAAGAAGACATGGTTCCTGGCTATTTTTGTACGGATATGGGGAAAGAATTTATAGGCCGCGCTTTTCAGAACATGCTGACAGAGTTTAATATCAGTTACTACACTGCAATTCTATACATAAGGCCTCTTTAGCTGAAAGAGTTTAACGTACCATAAAGGAACGCATGCATCGCTATTTTACACATAAAAACACATACAGATATAGAAACGTTCTCGGGTCATTGGCATCGTAATCCAACTGTTCACACCACCGTACGATTGGTACACCTAACGAAGTTTTAGAAAGAGGTACGCGCACAGAGGTGAGAAGAGATGGAGCACCGCCACCACACTCTACAAGTTTCAAAATCAATGATTATGTAAGGCTATCACGTTTGGGAAATAAATTCGCGAAGGGATTTGAGCAAGGATGGACACGTGAGATTTTTAAAGTTAGTGCTATGAGACCTAAAGGCGAGATAATGATGTATTACGTTGAAGATTTGAATGGGGAAGAAATCGCAGGAGGCTTTTACCGCGAGGAGTTGCAGAAAGTGACATTTAATTTAGGAAAAAGCGTGTTTAAAATTGAAAAAACTTTACGCAGTAAAGGTTCAGGAAAGAGAAAAATGTACCTGGTGAAATGTCTCGGGTACCCAGAAAGCTTCAACACCTTTATAAAAGCTGCTGCAATAATGAAGCTTAAATAGTAAGCAACATGGCGTCTAACCACTTATATGTCCTCTTCTCTGTCTGTACATCCTAACACCACCCTGGCCAACTTTGTAACAGAACTCCATGGGCCCATTGAGTTGGAACGTGATTCGTACGAAGTTGGTGTTTGTGAATTCCAGTTTGCCATCAAATTTTTAACTCCTGAAAATGAGCAAATCATATTTCTGGTCCTTAGAAGAGTCTATGAGTGAAAAATTAGACATAACCTTAGACAACACTATGCGATCAGTACTGTTCCGTGAGGTACAGTAATATAGTACAAATGTAACACTAGGAACCGGTCATTATGACACAGCCACGGACATTGTGACGGGGTTAAACAAGTCTTGAAAAGTCGTACCTGACAAACGATTTACTTTTTGAAGTCGTAAATATAGACACGCCTGCATGAACGTTGAAGTTAAAATCAACGCTTAGTAGAAATATTATAGACAAAGAGCTGTTCACAATTGTTGCCGAGGGTATATATGGTGCAGCCCTCCAAAGAGATACCTTTCACGAGGCACATGACTTGTCCAGCTTAATGTGTCAGTTGAAATTGGAGAAACTGGATGAAAGCTACCCATCCCCAGACATGTGCTATATTTACAGCAATATCGTGGGGCATCAATTTGTTGGGGACACCCAGGCGCACCTGCTGCGCATTGTACACATTCTCAACCATAGAGGGAAGAGTTTGAGCATTACATATGACAAACCTCATTATGTGAATGTTGCGACTAATCTATTAACCAATATCTCAATATATATAAGAACGATTAAGCGAAAAAATTTATCATTCGGTGATAGGAGCTTAACAGTGAAGCTACACTTTCGTAGCATTCAGTTATAATGACCCGAAGGCCTTTCACAGTATCGAGGGGTGAGATATCAGCGTGGGAGTGGGCTTGGCTCCATTTTTTTCAACCATACTACGCACGGCTGTCCCATTGTTGAAGAGGGGTGCTAGATATCTCGGGAGGAAGGCGTTACAATCAGGTTTTAACGCGGTAGAAGACAATGGGTGGAACTAAACCTAAAGAAGCTCTAAAAACACATTTAAAACGTACACGGGACGAAATCATCAAAGATGCAAAGAGAAAAATGCGTGGTGGTGGAAAGGAAAAGAGGGCTGTCCGGAAGAAGGGGTTACCATCACGTGGCGCTAAACGTAAAAGGACATCAAACAAGAAGTGTTCTAAGCGAATGAAGCCTATGGCTGATCATTTTTTAACTGATATTAGCTCATGACTACTCTCACGAATCATAGGCTGATTACTACTTGTCGAGAGAGGTGGCACTATTTCTGACTCGTATGGCGCGTTTCATCCATCCTTGTAGCTCACAATGTTGTAAATCGGAACCTGTCCCCTACACAGGTTTCTATTGAGCATAGAGACTTTATTACAATTAACTCATTAAACCCAATTAGTTCACCCAGTGCCCCTATAGAATTCGTGATACCCAGCTCAGGCCCATACTTTTTTATCCAAGCTGCATGCACATGTACGCTAAACTGCGTATAGCCCATTCTAATGGAACGGACTGCGATGATAGTTACTCTGCATAACCTGAAACCAACTTTCTATACTCCATATTCAGCCAGTGTGAGGTGTATTTAAATCAGGTTAACATCTCGGCAGGAATGGGTTATTATCACCTACGAGCCTATCTGGAAAATGTCCTGAACTTTTCAAATGAAGCGAAGGATACATTTTTAACTGCCGAGGGCTATATCAGACTAAAGACGAAAGTAGTATAAAGGATAAATTTTAAATTCTAAAAAAAAGATATACGAATGTTTTGGACGTCTTCATACAGACTTCACGTTCCAGGAGAAACTGCTTATGAACGGCATCGACATGAAGCTAAAACTCAACCGCACGAATCCTGAGATCTGCATAAATCTAGGACCTGATCAGGAAGAGGGCGCAAAACCCGTTGTGATTCACATCATGGAAACATATCTGCTTGTACGGCGAGTGAAATTAAGTTCGCCGAAATATCATATGAGAAATTGAAAAAAATTTAATACACGCAACAGTAAAATACCCAATTAACAGAGTACAGATCTAGCTATAAACGGTGCCAGCCGGATTGGCCTCGAAGCAGCTAGAAAACGTGGCCCTGGGAGTTCTACCTAAAAGAATATTAATTGGAATGCAGGATCACGCTTCGACGAATGGAAAATATAAAAAGAGCGCCTTTAAGATCGAGAATTTCGGCCTTAAGAATATAACGCTATACGTAAATGGCGTTGTATTGGGCGGAACTATGGTTACGGACTACTCATCAGACGTGGTGTTACCGCTCTGCACGAGAGTTTATAGTAATCTGGCCCATATTGCCGGTGGCTGTGACGAGCTTGGGCTTGGCGTAACGCAGAAATAATTTGTCGAACAATTTAACCTTTACAATGTGCTTTGTTCTTAACCACAAAAAAAAACAACTTACATTAGTTCCTCGATGACCTGGCATTAGTTGGACCGGATGTGAGCCAATACCTCGACCTCGATATTCAGGTCACTGGACTGGCTGCGCAGTAAAACCTCCAAATCGTCATCATTTATTTGCTTTTCATCAAAACTGTCGCGAAAAGTAGCTATGATACGATCAAGTTCCGCACCGGTCCTTTAAGGAGAAATTAACATGATCAGTTCATACTGAATCTTTTATTTAAGGTTAAATTAAATTGAAGTTTAATTAAAGAGTTACAATGAGAGAAAATGCCGATTAGGGTGCCTGGCAAATTATAATCACAAAGCAGATATCCTGACAGGTTTCAAAAGTAAGATTAGTTGGGTATGCTACGCATCATCTGCCGGCAGCGGGTAACGAGCCCGTTGTTAATAATTCTAAAATCTAACCTGTAGAACTTTCTATAAATTTTTAAGTACAAAGCGTGTAATAAAATTTCACTTTCAAATGATACATTCAACGTATAATAAGATTCAGCTGTCTAAATGACGTTATGAGAAAGGAAGATTAGGTGGGTGTGCTACGCTTCGTCTGCCGGCACCGGGTCTCGAGCCCGGGTCCGCAAGCAATTCTTAAAAGTTTTAGTAATTCTAAAATCCTACCTGTAGAACTTTCTATAAATTTTTAAGTTATCAAGAAATGTATTACAACCACCCCATATATATCTATATATATATATATATATATATATATATATATATATATATAATTATATATATATATATATATGCCGAATAACCACGAAGGAAACACAGAATGGACAATAATTAAAAACCTATTGTTTTCACCAAAATACATACAAAGGAATATATATATATATATATATATATTATATATATATATATATATAGAGAGAGAGAGAGAGAGAGAGAGAGAGAGAGAGAGAGCTGCAAGGCGTTACAAGTACACTAATTTACAGCTCAAAAGGAAGATTAGCTGGGTGTACAACGCATCGTCTGCCGACACCGGGTATCGACCCCTGGGCAGATACCCTTTCACTTAGTTTGATTACGAATTTTTATAAATTATTTAACACTAGCACTCAATGAAACGATGTATATAGCCCGAATTACAAATTAAAATAATTACTTACATTTCAATGTCGTCATCAACGGTAAATTCTCTCCCCATCACAAATTTCTGCAATAGTTTGCGTTGAAAGTAGGGTGTTCCGATCAGTTGCTCCGAAAAGGTGGAGCGTAGTCCCTGCATAGAAATCTCCATCTTCAAACAATTCCAGGGAGATGTAAAGCTGCTGTGATTGGATCATGGCGATATCTGTGCTCAGTCTTTCATAAATACGGCTGTTGTGGATTCCATATGAAAATGTTCCCTTTTATAGACGGAGGGTCTAATTGTAAACATCCACAATACCCAAATCGCGAGTTTCCTATTGGCCGTCGTTGAAATTTGGGTCGGGAAAGACGTGTAAGCACGACCACCCGCCAACCAGAGGTCATGGGCCGATCTCATGCGCTGCCCACTGTACTGTAATTGGCCGATCTGTAAATTCTGGGGCGTGTCAAATATATCTTACCCACTCCATAGATTTCTTCCAGAATCGTTGAGATGGAGAGATGAGAGAGAGAGACGCATTAGCCCATCAAAGTTTATGGTGTAGCGAGAACGTCTGTTTTATGGCCTTTATGTGTGACAAATATATATGAGGGAATTAGCGACATTGGAAATTAAAATTGGAAATCTGGGCAGGTCGCATCGGTTTAAAGTTTATGGGGGAATAGAAATAAAATTCCGTGAACAAGCTTAAGATATGCGTTTTAAGATTTTAATTCCGATATTATCTAGCGCCTTCCGTCAAACAGGTGTTTTCAAATAGGTCATCCCGTGTTTTAAATTGTATTTTTTTGATGGAAATCTTATATATATATATATATATATATATATATATATATATATATATATATATATATATATATATACATCACCTTATTAGTTCACGCATAACGAGAATAATACAGTTTTCCATTCCGCACTTTTCAGAACGTATATCGAAGTGTATTTAAGGGAAAAATAACAGATGTTAAACTTCTGCTTTATTGTCTCATCTTTGACAATATATATATATACGGGGTGTCAGGAAATGATTGCCCCCCCCTGTAGAGCAAAAACTAGAAGAGATAAATAAAAACCGGCGAGACCACTTGAAAGAGCGTTAAAATCTGAAAAAAACCATTATATTCTATTCCTGTGATTTTAATTCTTACCATTTTTTTCCCCACAGAAACCATGGCATCATCTATTTTGAACGATTCAGAGAAAAAGCGAGTTCTTGACCGCATTCGAGCTGTCACATTTTCGTGAAGCAAAGGAAGCTGGTGCAACTTTCATAACTCGACACTGGGTGGCTGAGAGATTAAAAAGATCAGAAGACTTTGTCAAAAGGAATTGGAATAAGAATCCTGAAGATTGTGAAACAGAATTTCGAGGAGGAAGACCGGAGAAATTATCTCAAGAATCGAAAGACATTGTGCTTGCTGCATCACGGCGCCGAAAGAAGAGCTGCTCTGAGGTAGCGAAAGAGATACTTATCCGTCGTGGTAAGATAGTCAATCGGCAACTTGTGCATCAATTTCGAGTTCGCCAAGGCTTGAGTGCTTGGCATGAAATAGCTAAGCCACGGAAGAGTGATCTTAATATTGAAGATCGGCTATGGTTTTGTGATTATCTTGAGGAATGGACGGAAGACGATTTCCTTCACTTGGTTGTCAGCGATGAATTCTTCGTTTATGTCTCCAGAAAACCAAATTTTCAGAATGATCGGGTTTGGGCAACAACTCCTGATGAAGTCCCAGACGACCAGAAGTATCGAGAAATAGTAAAAAATCCAGCATGTGTGGGTGTTTTCATTATGTTCTCTATTCGGAAGCTCATCTGGGTTATCAAACCAAGAGGAACCAGTTGGGATGGGCCTTATTTTCGAAATGTAATTTTAGCCCAACATGTAATTCCGTTTTTGAAAGACCCCGAGTGTGTTTTGGATGTTGAACAGGCAACCTTTCTTCACGACAAAGCCCCCTGTATGAAAGCACTTGCGACTCAACAACTGCTTAAGGACAATAACATTGATTTTTTCGGAAATAATGAATGGCCTGGCAATTCTCCCGATCTTAATGTCTGTGAACATGTCGGATCCATCATGAAGGATCGGGTGGAGTCCTTAATGCTGGAACAACCCATTCAGAATCGGTATTCAACAGAAATTATGACTGCAAAGATCAACGAAGTCCTTGAAGAAATGAGTCATGATACCGATCTCTTTGAGACACTTCTGGGATCATACCCCCGTCGATTAATGGCCGTCAGAGCTGCAAATGGGGGCAACACCCGATATTAAAACAAGTGGTTTTTATTCAAAATTAAACGCTCTTTCGCGTGGTTTTGTCTGTTTTTTCTATTCCTTTCAGTTTCTTCTGTACAGGGGGGGGCAATCATTTCCTGACACCCTTTATATATATCGGCTTTTACAATCAAGTAAATTAATTTAAAAAAAAATTAAAAGAGTGGGGACTGCGCCGCATTAACCCCCAAAGTTTGGTGTCGAGAGAATAGAAATAAAATTTCATCGAAGAGAAGATCCGAGTTTATTTATTGGGATTTTAAAATCGATATTATCTAGCGCTTTCTGTCAAACTGGCGCCATGTTAAAACCCCGCTGGTAGAACAGGTGTTTTCAAATAGATCATCCCGTCTTTTAAATTTTGTTTTTAATGAGTATATATATATATATATATATAAAATAATGAGTATATATATATATATATATATATATATACACACACACACACACACAATAACATCACCTTATTAGTTCAGGCATGACGAGAATAATAGTTTTCCATTCCGCACTCTTCAGAACGTTATTTAATATAATTGTGTATATATATATATATATATATGTTAACCCCTCCGTCTATGGCCCTGAGTCGGTTCGGATTCGACGGGGGGTTCTGGTTAGGAGGCAAGCAACGGATATTCTTCTATGATACTTTTCTTCTATAACTTTCTAATTCTTTTCTCTCGCTTTATGGGGTCGACACTCTGTTAATTCTTCTTTCTATAATACTCTGATACTTTCTCTTGGTACTAAAATTATCGACTTTACTAAGTTCTTCTGAAGAGAGCACGGCTCGAAGGGGAAAATAAAAAGTTTCTCTTACTGTAATTTTCTTAAAAATTTACAGGTAGTGGTCTGAATTTTACAGGGGTAGAGGTTCGACATCTTTCGACCATGGCTCAGGCCGGAATCTAAAAAAAGTTAAGGAGGCAAGGGGCCTCTGCCCCCTCCCCGCAGCGAAGCTGCTAACAAGGGAGTCTTAGCAGTGACCAAAGCAGAGAGCCGTAATGAAGTGTCCTTCATTTTACAAATACATGTATAATATATGCCTGAATGTTGGGGGATGGCAGTTGGAGGTTAAGTTTCCCCCCTTTTAAACACGATCAGATGTTTTGAAAGATTCCAAATAAAAAAAAATAAAATAAATAAAAATAAAAACATCTTTTTTTTTTGCCAAATCTTCATTTCTGAAGGCGATATCATTTCATAGTAGTACATAAGCACAATTGAAGTACGCGACTGAGTACATTTTCGTTTGGGTTTATTACAATTATGATTGCGATTATGGATTACTTCCCATTCGCTTATGATTGTCCCTTACAGTTCTATTAAAGTACATTCTTACATTATATATAAAGTCATTACATTCAATTATAGTTTCATTGAAGTACATTACGTCGTTTACCATTCTTACAGTGTTTTTATATATTTATATATGGTTATAATATATGGTTAGATTATATGGTTAGATTATATATGGTTATTATATATAGTTATTATATATGGTTATTAGTACAACACAAGTACATGAGACATGACAAGATAATTTATATACAACATAATATGTTATATTACATTATAATATGTTATAAATTTGGATCAGAGCGAAAGATGTTGTTTATCTTAGAAACGTTCGCTTTTGCTGTGATTCGCGAATTCGACCACTCAACTACTGTAAGCCTAATGAATGTCTTGTGAGGGGTGAACGCACATGTACGTAATACAATAGGTTGTGTGCGTAATATAGAGACGCGTAAAATATGGACTGATAGGTTGATAGGTATCAGTAGACAATAGGTAGGAAACAACATAAATAATGATGTATAGAGAATGAAGTTTTTTTCTTTTTATTATTATTATTATTATTATTATTATTATTATTATTAAAGAATTTACCATACATTCAATACGGAAGATGTCCAAATACTAAACACGTGATTCAGTGTTCAAGGTATGGAAAACGTGAAGAGAATTAAGTTACTTTATGACGTCATAGTTATTGAATTTGTATGTATAATACAAATCATTATTAGGAAGATTTACAAGAACGAATTAGAGACAAAGAGTGGGTATTAATGACTAAGAAGTACAACTACGGGTTCCAATCCTGTTATATGCAATGTGTATGCATAATCTAGGGACGAGGGTGAGATGCAAGACAATCATAATTAATTAATAACTTCTATAACAAATGAAAAATGGATACGACTAAACCATAGATATGGTAGATCGTAGGGTTGTGACACGAACAAAAATAGGAAGCTACAAGTAAAATTATTATCCAAACTCGCGTTAAGCGATTTTGGTTCTTATGTAAAAATGAATATTGATTATTCATTGTTCATTTTTTACATATATACAGGGCGTCCCAAAAAAATGTATACACACTTTAAATAATTATAAAGGCAGTGTTTATTAAAATACATTTCATTTTCAAAATGTAATAGAATCTACAGAATTATTTAATTGTTTTGTCAACGCCTGTTTTCAAACTGACGTCCGTTCTGGTCCAGGCACTGCTGATAACGCGAAGCAATGGAATCGCAAACATCACGAAACATTTCGTTTGTATTTGTGTGCATTCTCGTTCAATGGCTGCTCTCAATTCAGCGACTGTTGCAGGTTTTATAGCGTAGACTTTGTCTTTTAAGTATCCCCATAAAAAAAAGTCTAGTGGTGTGAGGTCTGGTGAACGCGGAGGGTATTCTACGAAACCCCTTCGTCCAATCCACATCCACATCGTGCCAAGTACCACTCGCAATACTCCACTCTTCGGTCCGGATCATCTTCATTAATAGCATGGACTAATCTTGGAATGTAACTTTTCCATTGACAGCGCTTCAAAATGCGTTGGACAGACGATTCTGAAATTCCTACCTCACGACTCGCTTGCCGCACAGATTTTCTTGGACTTTGGTGATACGTTTCCAGTATCTTTCTTGCTTTGTGGGGCTTGTCGATGTCCGTGGTCTTCCGGAACGCTTCTTGTGGACATTCTGAACAGTTCCATCGGCTTCAAACTTATCTCTAATTCGAGTGATGGTAAGTCGCGTTGGTGGATCTGTTTGAAACTCCCTCCTAAACTGTCTTTGCACTTCAACTGCGTTTTCACACTTCCAGTAGCATTTTAGAATGAATTTCCTTTGTTCAAAGCTTAGTCTGACTGCCATTATTAATTCTAATGGGTTTAACTTGGAAAGAAAGAAACATCAATTGAGCTATCAGCTGTTAAAGTGTGTATACATTTTTTTGGGACGCCCTGTATATATATTTTTTCTGTACTATCATCATGATTATATTCCATCTTTTTGAATATTATTTTTTAATTTTCAATATATTTAATATTTTTTATTTTCAATATATTTAATTATTTAATATAACTCCATATATATATATATACTTCTCCTGTACTGTTATATTGATGGTTGTACTCCTTCGTTTTGTATATTATTATTTTTTAATTTTTATTATATATATATATTCCTAGTTCGTATTTCTTATGCTATTATTATTATTTTTTATTTTATTTTTTGATCATATATATTCCATCGTTTGTATAGGATTGTAAATTTATTTTCTATATATTTCGTGAAATTGATTCCAATAATTCGTCTAAATAAACAGAATGATGTAATGGCGTTTTATTTAGTTCTTTTGGTTGTATATATAAACGATATTAAGGAATAACTGGGGAAATGGGGATATAAACAATGCACTTCAATAAATATATACCAAGTGGGTGCCTTCTAAGCAGACTCACGGATGTATGTACGTGTGTGTGTGTGTACAATAATAAGTTTAGCTGATTGTAAAATACGTGATGAAGAACAATTCGTACTTGCTAGTGTCTCTTCACATGAAGGTCAAGTTGGTGGCCCCGCCCCAAGGCATGGTTTGGTGGGGGAGCGAGTTGCTCTCCACCTGGGTTCGAGGCCCTGTGATGGTAGGCGATGCGTAGTATGTCTAGATAATCTTCCTTTTAAACGACAGAGGGATTTGTTTCTGTTTAAACGACGGAGGGAATTGTTTCTGTTTATATAATTGGTGTGTGCTTTTTTTAACACGATATACACAATGTGTCAGCTGGCTACTTAAGCCAACTGGCTTCTACGCCGACTAGCTGATTAACTAAGTCAAGTGATGATGGGATGAAATCTTATTAATTTATTATGCACCTGGATGCCCAGGTGAAAGGATGGTCTCTTTCCTTCTCTCTCTCTCTCTCTCTCTCTCTCTCTCTCCTCCTCTCTCTAAGGTTAGGTATACCCCTTTGGGGGGTGAGGCCGTCCCACGTTCTGCCCCAAAGAGGTTAGGTGGACTTCCCCAGCTTACTGGGG
>JAJOZX010003593.1:37500-55000 GCA_023014485.1 Bathynomus jamesi | reverse complement strand
ATCAGCAGTCCTGTCTTTCCACTTTATGCCGCGACAGTTGAAGTCTCCTAAAACTACACACACCCTATCCCCTAGCAGGTTACGGAGTTCGGTGTACAGGTCTGTATCCTCCTCGAGGAGGAGATGCGGAGGTCTGTACACCAAGATTAACCTATAGTTCGTCCCTCCCACGTTCAGATCGACGCCAAGCAGCTCCCGTTCCGATCGGAATTGGCAGTCAACTGGACTCAACGTGTCCCTGACGTATATTAGTACCCCTCCCCCCTCCCCACGGGTGCGGTCTTTGCGAAACATTCTATACCCAGCAATTTCGAACTCCCCAACGTAGTACCTACGATCAGTATGAATCCAGGACTCGGTGATAGCAACGATATCCTGGTATTCTGATGCTAAGAGCGCCCGTAGCTCGCAAGAGAGAGAGAGAGAGAGAGAGAGAGAGAGAGAGAGAGAGAGAGAGAGAGAGAGAGAGAGAGAGAGAGAGAGAGAGAGAGAGAGAACGTTGTATAATTTTGAATGAAATAACTTTTACAAATTAATATTTTAAATTATTTTTAAATGTTTGAATGAAGTTGATGTAATCCTTTTATGATATATGAAACCTGTTCTTATGACGCAGTGACTTCATAACGTATTTTTATTTATGCTTTTAGCATTTATTGTTTGGCTAAAAAAAAGAAAAGGTTTATTGAGTGCACTTCGTGCGTACGACTCCCATTTTCATTGTCTCTTTGTCCAGCTTTGATGTTGGGTAAGATTAGGTTAGATTAATTGAATGACCGCCCAGCTTAACTTCGCTGATCTAACGAGACGCGGTGTGGTAGTGTGCGCACGATGTAGCCCACTCACCCCCCCCCCCCTCCGAAAAAAAAACCCTGTATATATTGAGCCAGCGGATGTTATTTATAATAATTCTGCGTCATCAATTGCAGAAATCTGAAACGCAATATATTTTGTGATAATAAATAAATAAATATAATAAGCAGAGCGAGTCACGTTCTCGGTCTTCACAGGTGAATTAAATTTTTTTTGCAAACTATTTCGTACACCACCAACAAAAAAAGTTAAGAAAAAAAAGAAGTCGAGCGCAGGTTACGTTAAACAACTGTATTAAAGTACTATTAAATCAAATTCCCTTTCATCAAACAACGATGAACAAACATTTTCAACGCTTCTTTTAACTCTGTTTCCGCGGTCAGTTCCCCTCGAATAATTGTTTATTTTGACGAAAGTTATACACGCTTGTTGCTCCATCTTGGAATTATCACAAGATTCAGATACAAACGGAAATGGAACTTTATACAATAGTTTCATTGTAATTACTTGATTTAACAGATGTAAAAGTTATATACAGGGGAGTCAAAACTCTTCATACATAGGCAAAATGGTCACTTTATTATGCAATCACTTGTAAGTCACAAAATATGCTCTATGTGGGCACCATTACACTGAATGCACATACGGATGCGTTCCTCCCAGTCATGGCAAACGCGCGTTAACACGTCTGGTGTTATGCGTGCACACGCATCACGAATGCGTTCCTTTAGGTGGTCCGTGTCTTGTATTTTCACCTGGTACACCATGGCCTTCAAGTGCCCCCACAAGTAAAAATCAAGGGGGGTGAGGTCTGGGGACCTCGGAGGCCACTCCACGGGACCACGGCGGCCAATCCAGTGACCCGGAAACTGCTGATACAGCCACTGGCGCACGCAGATACCGTCTTGCTGAAAGTACGCTGGAAATCCCCCGTCATCGTTCAGCAGGGGCGGCATGACTGTGTCTTGCAACATGTTTAGATACATTTCGGCATTCAGATTGGTGTCAATGAAAAAAGGGCCAACAATTGTGTTGCCCCATATCCCGTACCACACCATCACTTTTTCAGCGCCTTGCGTCTTTGAGGGACTCATCCAGTGCGGGTTGTCATCACTCCAATAACGTAGGTTTTGACGATTAACCTCTCCATGAACATAAGTTGGCTTCATCTGAAAACAGGATGCCAGCCGAGAACTCTGTCTTCGTCCACTTTTGTTCTTGCCCATTCACAGAATTCCAGCTGCCTGTCCGGGTCGTCTTCGCTAAGATACTGCAACATTTGCATTTTGTATGGATGCCATCTGTGCTCTTTCATAATGCGGACGATACTCCTTTGGCTGACACCGCATTCTGCAGACATCCGTCGAGTGCTTTTTTGGGGACTCTTTGCGAACGCTGCCAGCACCATGGTCGCTGTGCCTTCATCGGTGGCTGTTCGTGGACGGCCACTTCTCGGTTGGTCTGCAACACTTCCAGTCTTCTTGAACTTCTCAATGAGTTTGGCAACGGTGTCGTGTGTGATGTGCGTGCCGGGGGCGTGTCTCCTGTTAAAATCCTCGGCAACCTTGCGACAGCTTCCTGATCCTGCCAGAAGAATGATCTCTATACGCTCTTCTTGGGACAAAGGCATCTCAGCACATCACCTGCAAAAAAATAAAAAATAAATAATCATTTATTTATCATGACCATTTTGCTATGTATGGAGAATTTTGACTCACCCTGTATATATATATATATATATATATATATATATATATATATATATATATATATATATATATGACAGTACACCTCGTCAGGGTGTACTATTGAATTCATTCTCTGACAAGGTGTACTGTTCAATACACAAAAGGACCTGGAAATTCGCTCATAAAAACCACAAAAGCGTAGCATTCTTGTTCTAAAATTATCGAACAAAAATCTAATCCTAAAGGATTATGGGATACTTTAAAGATTCAAGTTAACGCCAAAAAAGAAAAGACAAATTCCCTCAACTTCGTTAACTCAGGATGGAATTTCCTACAGTAATCCCAAAGACATGGCCAATTTGTTAAACAATTTCTTTTCGAAAATAGGAAGCCAATACGGCAGCTGCCATTCAAGAATCAGACAGTCACTACGAACAATATATGCCACAACCCACACCAAATACTTTCTTCTTTGAACCAATTCTGCCAAACGAAACATCAACTACATCAAAAAATAAAAAAATAAAAGTGCTAATATCAATTTAATTCCAGTGAAAATTGATATATAAACTAATATTAGATGATATAAGAACCCCACTCGCAAGACTTATGAATGAGTCAATAGTACAAGGTGTATTCCCTGATCACCTGAAGATAGCCAGGATTTGTCCAGTATTCAAATCAGGCGGCCCTGATTCTCTATCCAATTAACGACCAATCTCCGTCTTACCAACTCTTAAGTAAAGTGTTTGAAAGAATCGTATACAATAGACTAATCAAATTCTTAGCTAAATACGACATCCCAACGAAAACACAATTTGGGTTTAGAGAAGGCCACACCACAGAAGGCGCCATTAACATGCTACATATTAGAAAATATCTATAAAAACCTAATCTACAAAAAACACAATCTTAGTTTTCCTTGACCTGTCAAAAGCCTTTGATACGCTCTCACATGATATCTTACTAGACAGATTAAACACATATGGCATAAAGGGAAATATGCTAAATTGATTTAAATTATATCTCTCTAATAGTCACCAGTATGTTAAAGTAAATGATATTTTATCAGAATTGCTATATTGGAAAGTGGAGTTCCACAAGGTCAATCCTTGCACCCTTTCTCTTCTTAATGCACGTAAATGATTTTTATCGCTCAACAACATTAGATTGTATTCAATATGCAGATGATACAACACTCACTTCTGCACAGCACGATATCAATTACCTAATGAACGAAGTGAACAGGCAATTAAATCATGTCTATAAATGGATGTGTGTGCAAATAAGCTTTTACAAACTTGGCAAAATTATCATATATGATCGTAACTAAAAGACTGCAATCGTGTATACACCACATTAATGATTGGAAACACTCCTCTTGTAAAAGTAAATGAACCGAAGTTAAAGTTCTTGGCATCAAGTTAGATGAAAAATTAAATTTCAAAAGCCACACACAACATATCAAATAAAAAAATCTAGATTTCTCTACATAATGTTTAAACTCAAGAAAACAATTCCCCAAAATGCCCTCCTCACACTGTATTACTAATTTATCCATCTATACTCGCAGTATGGCATCACAGCATGGGTAGTACAAAGAATTATATACTGTATCCTCTAGAAGTGATCCATAAAAATGTTTACGACATCTCTCAAACATGATACCAGGACGATCTCATACCTCTTCAATGTTCAGAAACTTAAATATTCTAAAATTAAATGACCTGTATAAACTTAATGTCGTATCAGTATGTACAAAGTTGCTAATAATAGAAACTTATACTTCGCCCATTCACAGGGGATTACCCCATTAGATCAACCATAATCATAATGAAAGGCTTCCCAATGATTTCATACATAAACCAAATTTTTCCATGCAAATTGCAGGACATGCTCTCTCCATAAACATCAGACAAGCACCATCACTAATATCATTTCGCAACTTACTAAAGAAACTTTATAAACTCCTACTAATGTGTGTGTGTATATATATATATATATATATATATATACTATATATTGAAATTTGTAAATATTATTAAACAATGAAAATCACCTTTATATATGCAAAATTGACAATCTTAAATTGGTGCAATCATAAACCATATAAATTAGATGTTAAAAATTCTAGTATATTACGCTATAGTTATAATTTCTCACTCATCTGTATTTTTTGTAACTTTAAGGTTGTCTCATAATTTGTATTGTTCACCATTTTTCTTTTCTATTATATTATTTATTATTATAATTATTATTATTCCTATTATCATTTTCTATTATTTCAAAGATTATTTCAATTTTCGTTTGTAATGACATAGTTAACTAAATTCAACATTATTTATTTTCCACAAATTCTATTTTATATTGACATTTTTCAATGTAAAAATAGAAATGAATATCAAAGACTTTTGCCTGAAAAGCTGTCATGCTTCCCAACGGCAGATTCAGATAAGAATATTATTATTATTATTATTATTATTATTATCATTATTATCATTATTCCTTTTCCTTGTGAATTTGCATCATTAATTTATTTCACTGAAATTTATTATACACACACACACACACACACACACTGCTTTTAAGAAATAGTGCTAAAATACTTATAAACTAAAGAGAAACTGGGTAAAATGAAGGAACAAAGTTATTTAAAACAAGATTACATTTTGGCTGGCGGCTGATAACCCTCAAAAGGAGAGAGAGAGAGAGAGTTACAAGGAGTTACAAGGAAAAGAAGTACCTCAAAAGGCCTTGCGGCCCATACCGAGGAGGTAGGCTACCAATGGCAACGGGAGCCAGGGAAAATTTTGTAAAAGTTTATTTTTTCTTTCAACTATCCTAGCAGTAGTAGAAAACTGGATAGTAAAGTAGAAGGCTCTCTCCCACCCTCCGCTCCCTCCCTGCCAAGAGAGAGAGAGAGAGAGGAGGAGAGAGAGGAGAGAAGAGAGAGATGAGAGAGAGAGGAGAGAGAGAGAGAGAGAGAGAGAGAGAGAGAGTTCTAGCAAGTGATACAATAAACAGCGGATGAAAATCGCTGTTTATATTTTTTGTACCTTGATCGTATCGTTGCAATTTTTTTAATTTTCTCTTCCTCTCATTGATCCTCCGTGGCCGGAGACTAATACTCAGACGAAACAACCAATCAACCGACCAGCTAATTGAAACTAATGAAATCAGTTTTGACTCGTCCCTTGACGCGCGTGAGTGTTCGTGAGTTACTATATTTATTGGGAAGAATGAAAATTTTAAATGAAATATTTTCGAATTATTTCTTTAATCCATCGTGGATAGGTTTGAAAACGCGGTGTCGCGCGAAACATATTTACCGAGTGTCAGAGAAAAACTATTTGAGTGTCTGAAATCAAATCTTCCGTGGAATCCTTTCTATTTTGCTTCACTGGACGGGAATTCAATGCGGCAAGAAGAGAGCAACTGATGGTGAAGAATGTATAAAGAGCGCTTGAATGATATTCAAAGATTTCGTTCTCGAGTACGGTCAAGTAGTTGCTTTTTGCACGCGAGAGTATTTGTTTATATATTTTATGTACAGGGTAGTACGAAAGTCACTGTCGCGTTAAATTATTTAGTTTACTATTTTTTACGATATGATCTTTAAGAAATACTACCTCACACCAATAGTTTCGGATCTTTTAAACTATTCCCCCCCCCCCCCCCCCCCCCCCCCCTCCACCTTCAGAGAGGGCGGGCGGAACATAGTTTAAAAGGTCAATATTAGGGGGAGATAATTTAACATGTTTTATTTACATAATAGAATTTTTAAGATATGTATATAAGATACATATCTTGAAAATTCTATTTATATTCTATCGTATTTCCGGTTTGTAGAGAACCATTATTTACATAGGATAAAATTTGAATGCCGGGTTACGTCAACTGTACGCCCTTGACGATGGTTAGGCTTAGTCGTGATATTTTCGTTAGTTTTAACGAAAATATCACTACTAACTTAACCAATCGTCAAGGGCGCACAGTTGACGTAACGGGCATTCAGTTAACCAGTAAGTCTCTAGGAGCGCTCCATTTTTCAATATTAAACATACTCTTAAAACATTTACCATTTGGAAGCTCACATTTTTCTGAGTGAAAATGTAGTAATCCAAAATATCAATAGCAAATAAAAAGTAACTAGGTTTAAATATAAAACCCTATACGATCAATTTGTGATGCGTGATCTTTAAGGGTGCTCCCCCCCGTACCCCGAGACCTAAATTATACAAATGATAGTAATATATTCATGTTAGGTTAAGTTAGCGTAACAATTACCAAAAATACCATCTTACAACACAGACCGAAGATTTATAACTTAGCAAACCTTTATTATGTAGTTAATGACGTCACGCGTCAAACAATTAATTAAATCTCTACTTTTTATTTGCTATTGATACTTTTGGATTACTACATTTTTAGACTCGGAAAAATGTGAGCTTTCAAATGGTATATGTTTTATGTGTGTGTGTTTAATATTGAAAAATGGAGCGCTCCTAGAGATTATCCAGTTAACCTAACCGGGCAATCAGTTATTTTTGTTACCCTTCGTGCGGGTAGCAAAAATATCCCGCGTTTTAACGAAAATATCACTACTTAACCTAACCAATTGTCAAGGGCGTACAGTTGACCTAACCGGGCATTCAAATTTTATCCAATGTAAATAATGGTTCTCTATTTATTATATGTTTGGGATCACCTGAAGATCAGGGCCCCCAGCTTTCTCTAGTTAGCTTTATAAGGCTAACTAACGAAAATATCACGACCTAACCTACCAGTCGTTAGGTCAGGTCAGGTGATATTTTCGTTAGTTAGCCTTATAAAGCTAACTAAAGAAGGCTGGGGGCCCTGATCTTCAGGTGATCCTATGTTTGCAATAAATAATAAATGTTATTTTCTTATCTTATTTTGGTTAATTTGCAGAGTTTAAACTTTGGGGGGGATATAGTTGAAAAGATCAACATTGGGGTGGTAATTGTTGAAAAGAGTATGTTGGGGGGAAATAGTTTAAAAGATCCATAGTTTCCGTATGGACTTAATCATATTCACTGACACGCGAGTTTGCTAAGTTACGAGCTAAGTTAGAACAAAGCCAATCTGATCATGAGTTTTAGATCACCCTGTAGGAACCTATATATTTATGCTTTGCGTTTATTTCCTTATACTTTAACTGTATGACTGGGCTAAAATTAGGTTTATTTTGTGTTTAATGTTTTACTGCTCGATGAGTTTTAAACTATATTTTACGGATTGCTTATTGTTCACATTGAGCTTAGTAGCGTGTCGTAATGCGAGTTGTATTAAGGCCCCATATCTACAGGGTGTCCACAATGTCTTGTCACCCCAGTAAAATTCTAACTGATTTTTTTTCTTTCAGACCCATTTGAAATGTGTGACAGCAGCAACTATACGATTGAACAACACGTATTGGCTAGTACCTGGGTCCATGAGCGACCACGTAATGGCAAAGCCATCGAAAAATCTCTAAAGAGGAACTGCAAGAGTTAATCTGTCCTAGAAGTCTGCACGAATATTTTCAGTAGTTTTGCTATTACGTGGTCGCTCATATGTCTAGGTACTAGCCGATGTACGTCTTTCAATCGTATAGTTGCTGCTACCACACGTTTCAAATGGGTCTGAAAGAAAAACGAAAATCAGTTGGTATTTTACTGGGGAAAATATGATTTATGATTTATTGTGAGCCACCTGAAGGTAGAGAGAGTCACCTGTTAGGTTTTGCGTCGTCATCATCATCATAAACTTACACACACACACGTCAATTTCTTTTTGTCACCAGCCAAGATAATGAAATTAAGGTTAAGGAATTTGTCTGTATATGATAGTATGAAGTTCGTGGGATAATGTTGTAATTTTACGTTTTCACTTAGTTAATACGGCATATGCTGCACAGTGTATTATACAGGGTGTACATAAAGTCAGGATCTATTTTTGTGAAGCACTTGGAAATTATATGGAATTCAATCATAAAATGATAGTGGTAACATTTATTAAATAATTAAGAGTAGGATTCGACGTGACGCCCATCAGTATCCCTGCACAGCTCAAATCGTTCCGCAGCATTTCTAAACACATTCTGGAGCATTTGCGGGGTTATGTTATCTGCAGCAGTTCGTATACGTGTACGTAAGTTTTCAAGACTCGTAATCTTCGTCTGATAGACGTGCGATTTGATAAAGCCCCATGCAAAGAAATCTAAAGGGGTTAAATCTGGTGATCTCGCTGGCCAAGGTCTGTTGCTTCCGCGTCCGATCCAGCGATTTGGAAAACGTCCATTTAGATAATCCTGAACAATTTTGGCATAGTGACAAGGAGCACCATCATGTTGATAGACGACGGTATAATTAGTACCGTCGTCTATCAACATGATGGTGCTCCTTGTCACTATGCCAAAATTGTTCAGGATTATCTAAATGGACGTTTTCCAAATCGCTGGATCGGACGCGGAAGCAACAGACCTTGGCCAGCGAGATCACCAGATTTAACCCCTTTAGATTTCTTTGCATGGGGCTTTATCAAATCGCACGTCTATCAGACGAAGATACCGGTCTTGAAAACTTACGTATACGAACTGCTGCAGATAACATAACCCCGCAAATGCTCCAGAATGTGTTTAGAAATGCTGCGGAACGATTTGAGCTGTGCAGGGATACTGATGGGCGTCACGTCGAATCCTACTCTTAATTATTTAATAAATGTTACCACTTTATCATTTTATGATTGAATTCCATATAATTTCCAAGTGCTTCACAAAAATAGATCCTGACTTTATGTACACCCGGTATATTACTTTGTGGCTATTTAGCTAGTGCTGGTCAAATAGCTTGGAAGGTTATCTGACCAGTAATGGCTAAATAGCCACAGCGTATATATTATGTATAATAATAATATTATATTATGTAATATGTATTATTTATGTATTATACAGGGTGATGCATAAATATTTCATAAATAGCAGGGTATTTTTGAGACAAAAGTAAAGAAAAATACCATATAAACATAGGTCGAGAAACTCGTAGGTTTCGAGCTATAGCACGCGACAGAAAAATGAAACTCCAAAAGATTTTTTACATTTTATGCAAATACACAGTGTGATACATTTGGTTCATTAAAGTAAATGTTCAAAATTCTTTCCTGCTTTTTGTGAGTGCATGCTTCAGCACGTCGCACCAGTTATTGTTTGACACACAAAAACTCCTGGAGTATTGCGGATCGTTTTGCAGTTGTCTCGAACTCGTTGCCACAATTCATCACGTGCTCGGACTTCTGTAACATAAACTAGGCTTTTTAAATGACTCCACAAGTAGTAATCAAGAGGATTTAAATCTAGTGACCCAGGTGGCCACGGAATAGAACATCTGCGCCCTATCCACCTGTCAGAATACACGGCATGTGCATTTTTCTGTCGCGTGCTATAGCTCGAAATCTACAGGTTTCTCGACCTATGTTTATATGGTCTTTTTTTTACTTTTCTCTGAAGAATACACCCTGCGATTTATGACACAGATTTATGTATCACCCTATATAACGTATGATGATGTAATTCCACTCGCAATCCTTATGAATAAGTCAAATGCGCAAGGTATATTTCCTGACTGCTTGAATGTAGTCAGGGTTCGTATCCAGTATTTAAATTGGTAGTCCTGATTCTGGATTCAATTACCGGACAATCTTTATATTACCATGCACCCTGAAATAAAGTATTTGATATATCTCTTAGTGATGTATCGGATGTCAGATGTCAGACATCCGCGGATGCGGATGTTCGTGCATAAATTTGTCAGCTTGATATGATAGTTTAAATTCATACTTAATTTATTAATTGACTTTCGATTTTTTGTTAGTTATAAATATTAGATATTCGATATTAGATTATTATTTTGTAATTATAATTTTTTTACATACTCTTCTCTTTTTGGACGAGTTTTCGCCATACAACTGAGAGTTACCAGGATGTGGGACGGTGACCCAACTCCGGCATAGTTGCTAAACCTCCAGAAATTTCTGATATCTACAGAAATTTTTACCGAAATCAGATTTTTTTTTTCCTGGATCTACAGAAATTTTACAAGTATACACGTATACACAATACACAAGGTTGCCCTTTTTGGTACCATGTTAACAAATTTGGTATCTTGACAACTTCAAATATATTTCGAATGACGTTTAACAAATTTAGGAATATATATATATATATATATATATATATATATATATATATATATATATGAAAATTATTTCACAGAAGTAACACGTGAAAAATATTTATGATGAATAAAACCACGAAGGAAAGGAAACAGAGTGGTGTTCAAGCGCTTTCGTCTAATTACATCCTCAGGAACACTGAAATAAATATAGAGTTCAAGCTTATATATAGGTTACCAAAAAAAATATGTATATAATAAATATAGAAATAAAAATTGTGGGAGGAGCATACAAATTTGTAAGGAAAACTACCAATTTTAGCACTTTGCCCGAATTCAACACAAGATCAAATGGATTGTTTACAACCAATTTTATAGATAATGTCTGAATGATATGTAGGTCTCAAAATAAAAATTAAATAAATAAATTGAAAAATAAAAATTGAAAGAGGAGCATACAAATTTATAAGGGAAAATTACCAAAGTTTTAGCACACTACAAAGGTCTTTTTCAACTCGATCCCGTTGTTTTGAATTCGTTCAGAACAGATTTAGACAAGAAGGGCAGAGTGCTAAAACTTTCGTAATTTTTCACTTATAAATTTGTATGCTCCTCTTGCAGTTTTTATTTTTCAATTTATTTATTTATTTTTTTTTGTGACCTATGTATCATTCAGGCATTATCTACAAAATTGGTTGTAAAAAATTCATTTGACCTTGTGTTCAATTCGAACAAAGTGCTAAAATTGGTAGTTTTCCTTACAAATTTGTATGCTCCTCCCACAATTTTTATTTCTATATTTATTATATATAGTTTTTTTTGGTATATATATATATATATTATATATATATATATATATATATATATATATACAGGGTGTCCCACAAGTCCGGCATCATAGGAAAAATAAGAAAAGGCAAAACAAAAGCTTTTATTTACAGAACGTGCTCAATATGTCCACCATTGTTTTCAATACACAAATTCAGAAGTGATACCCAGTCAGCAAGCACACGGTGAATGATGTCAGGAGTAATGGTGTTACATGCCGCAAATGTTCAACACACCTAATTTTCTCTGCGTATACCAGCGCTTTCAAGTGGCCCCAGAGATAAAAATCTAGTGGCGAGAGATCCGGGCTTCTAGCTGGCTATTCCACAGGCCCTCGACGTCCTATCCAATGACCAGGGAATTGTTGGTACAGGTATTCCTTTACTTGGGTGCTGTAATGTGCAGGAGCGCCGTCTTGCTGGAACCATGTTGGGAAATTTCCTTCTTCGTTCCAGGATAGCAGTCTCTGTATCATCGTCAGTGGACCTCCTTGAAGGTCTACTGCGTGGTTTATCTTCTATGGATCCTGTTTCCTTAAACTTTGCAGCAAGTCTGCTAACACAACTGTGTTATTGGCTCGCGGTCTGGATGCAGTCTGTTAAATTCAGCAGCGGCCTCTCTCTGACTCCGATTTCCTATGAGTAGAATTATCTGGATTCGTTCTTCCTTGCTCACATACAATATGGCCTGTAGAAAGAGAAAAATATGAATTATGGTTTGTGGAAATAGAAAAATATGAATTTCTCCTATGATGCCGGACTTATGGGACACCATTACTCCTGACATCATTCACCGTGTGCTTGCTGACTGGGTATCACTTCTGAATTTGTGTATTGAAAACAATGGTGGACATATTGAGCACGTTCTGTAAATAAAAGCTTTTGTTTTGCCTTTTCTTATTTTTCCTATGATGCCGGACTTATGGGACACCCTGTATATATATATATATATATATATATATATATATATATATATATATATATACACACACACACACACATTTTAACTGCAAACAACACACAGTATAATTAATGTAAAGAACGACGCTTGTGGAGAAGAACGTTCCGCACAAGATTGGTTTCTGCTCGTATGTAGGAGAATTACGACTTCTGATTAATCGAAGCCCATGGTGTAGTGGATAGCATACCTGACCGGCAATCGGAAGATCCCGGGTTCGATTCCCGGGTGGTTACCTCATTTTTCATTTGTTCGTTCTCCCTCCTCATCTTGTGCCGAACGTTCTTCTACACAAGCGTCGTTCTTTACAAAAACATATATATATATATATTTATTTTTTGTAACCTAGTATATATAGTCTTGAACTCTCTATTTACTTCAGTGTTCCTGAGGATGTCATCAGACGAAAGCACTTGAATACCACTGTGTGTTTCCTTTCCTTCGTGGTTTTATTCATTATATAAGCACACCGGACAAAAAATTAGTCACCCCTCTCAGAATGTACCTAATAACGTGTGACGGCGCCTCTGTCCTTGATAACCGCACGAATCCGGCGAGGCAGAGAGACTACGAGGTTGTGCATGTACTGAACATCGATTTGCTGCCACTCGTTCATCAGCCGGTCCCGAAGTTCCGCCAGAGTCCGTGGGTGTCTATTCCTGCGCTTCACTTTCTGTTTCCAGCCTGAACAACACCTTCGACGCATTCAGGATTAAAGGCTTCATTGGACCTGCGATGTTACTCGTCGCCTCCCATCATTGGAGAACAAACAAAAACGGGACTCATCGGACCAAATTACACGTTTCCAATCTGCCGCAGTCCAGTTTTTGTGCCTCTGAGCCCATTTATAACGTGCCAATTTGTGACTTGCTGTTAACAGCGGCCTTTTCCGTGGTACCCTGCTCCAGATGTCCATCGCATGCAGTTCTCGTCGCAATGTCCGTTCGGAAATTGGTCGCTGGAGAACCTCATTGGTTTCTTGGAGCAATTGTTCTCTGGTTTGAAAACGATTTGCAGTTACTAGACGAGAAACATGGCGGCGGCCCTATTGTCGAGAATTGTTTTCCGGCCACAGTTACGCCGTCGATTGTCAGTTGATTGCGAACTACACCACTCTTTGTAAACTCGCTGGACAGTACGCGTTGACACCAACAAATTGGGCTACTTCAGACATTTTGTGTCCGTGGGCTCTGCCAAACACGATGGCTCCTTTTTGCCACTGAGTAACGTCTGCCTCACGACCCATTTTGCAGACTATATCCAACACACACTTTGTTCTTCACCACCTCACGAAACAGATCTGATCCTGTGTGCTACGTCACCGCTACTTGTCACTTACCAATGCTACATCAGTGCCCTCTGTGTGACCTTGAACTTCCTACTATCGGTGCTAGTAGGGGTGACCAATTTTTTGCCCGGTGCTTATATATATATATATATATATATATATATATATATATAATGAATAAAACCACGAAGGAAAGGAAACACAAAACGGTGCTCAAGCGCTTTCGTCTAATGACATCCTCAGGAACACTGAAATACATAAAAGGTTACGGCCTATATATAGGTTACAGAAAGAGAAAAAAAAATATAAATAAATAACACACACACAAACATATATACATATATATTACATACATATCTACCACATACACATATATATATATATATATATGCAATAAACGGAGAAGTAAAAATAAAACTTAAAAATTAAGGATTAGAGGATTAACAAAGAGGCATATCGATTTTTAGCACAAGATCAAATGAGTTATAAAATAATACAAATTTATACTGGAGATACGCCCGGGTTTAACACTTTGCCTTTTTTAGAGTCAAGTTTCGATATATATAAAAATAAATTGAAGATTAAAAGTTAATAAAGTAGCTTACAAGTTTACCAAGATTAAGTGTCCTACCCTTTTTATCTAGGTTGTTTTGAAGGAATTCAAAACAACAGGATCGAGTTGAAAAGACCTTTGCTTAAGTTATTTGAAAGTTGAATAATGGCAGACTCAAGAATATTTCTATTGACAATGTTGCTCGAATGAAATAAACTGAAGCATTATTCCAATCAATACAGTGGGATATAACTGACAAATGGACAAAAAGAGCACTGGACAACTGTCCTGTTCTGACGGAAATATTGATGCTGTTTTATACGTGTGCAAATCCTTTCCCGTCTGACCTATGTAAAAGGAATCGCATTGTTTACACCCAATTTATAGATAATGCTTGAATTATTGGTAGGGCTATTTTTTACTATGATATTTTTCACAATATTGTTATATGAAAATACTACATTAATATCCAAAAGTTTAAGTACATTAGCAATGCCTAAAAAGCCCGGGAAAAATGGAAGTACTAAAATATTTTTTGACAAAGTACGAGTGTTATTATTGACACGATAGAAAGTTCGTTTTGCCTTGTTGAGACAAGATTCCATAAACGCAGATGGGTAACACAGATCACTTCCAATACCGTTGATTTTTTCCAATTCGGCATCGATGTATTCCGGACTGGCGATCCTAAGGGCGCGGAGAAACATTGATGAAAAAATGGCCTTCTTAGTGGGGGTGTCATGTCCCGAGTAAAAGTGTACGTAGGACAAGTTGTTTGTTGTTTTCCGATAGATACTAAACTTAAAACTTTGGCTTTCCCTATGTACACGCACATCCAAAAATGGGATTGACTTGTCTTGTTCCACTTCTAAAGTAAACTTAATGGAGGGGACTTGATCATTTAACTGAAGGAGGAAGTTATGCAGGTCACGATTCATGGGCCAGATACACAAAATATCGTCGACGTACCGCAACCAAGGGATGCCAACCCCCAGGATTCTCGGAATGTAAGTAATTTCGAAAAACTCCATATAAATATTGGAGAGGAGGGGCGATAAGGGGTTGCCCATGGCCATCCCAAACACTTGTTGATAATACTCGTTATTGAAAGTGAATTTACAGTCTTTAATGCAAAGCTTAATAAGTTCCAAAACAATGTGTGAAGGTAGTGGCAGGTCATACTTATGTAATTCTTGGGAGAGAAAGTCAAGCATATCATCAATCGGCACTTTTGTAAACAATGAACAAACATCAAAACTGATCAATCTATCGTTAGTTTCAGTACGTGCATTATTCAATTTTTCAGTAAGATCCATGGAATTTTTTACATGTGAATCAGAGATAGTTCCGAGAATGGGGGACAAGACTTTGACAAGCCATTTGGAGAGTTTATAAGTAATAGAGCCCACCGAGCTAATAATAGGGCGCATAGGGTTGCCAGGTTTGTGGGTTTTAATAAGACCGTAAAGGTAGGGCAGAGAAGGTGAATTGGAAGCCACTATTAAATGATTTGATGACGTCATCCTGCGGGTTCTTCCTAAGTTTGCTGTATGTGGCGGGGTCCTGAAGAAGCTCGTTCATCTTTCCGATGTAGTCCACTTTGTCCATAATAACTATGGTGTTAGCCTTGTCTGCTTTAGTAATATGGAGCTCCCCATCTTTTTTTAATTGTGAGAGGCCATCGCAAAACTGTTTAGGAAAGTTATCTTCGTAATTACCATTCGCCGCACTATAAACGAGGCCTTTAACTTTGTTAAACAAATACTGAGGGAGATTACAGTTTTTCAAAACACGCGAGACTGTAACAATTTGTAAAGCCGAAGGTTTTTTAACAATAAAAAAGGACATACCATAACCAAGGGCCTTTTTGCATCAGTTTTGTTCATTGTTTACAAAAGTGCCGATTGATGATATGCTTGACTTTCTCTCCCAAGAATTACATAAGTATGACCTGCCACTACCTTCACACATTGTTTTGGAACTTATTAAGCTTTGCATTAAAGACTGTAAATTCACTTTCAATAACGAGTATTATCAACAGTGTTTGGGATGGCCATGGGCAACCCCTTATCGCCCCTCCTCTCCAATATTTATATGGAGTTTTTCGAAATTACTTACATTCCGAGAATCCTGGGGGTTGGCATCCCTTGGTTGCGGTACGTCGACGATATTTTGTGTATCTCGCCCATGAATCGTGACCTGGATACTTCCTCCTTCAGTTAAATGATCAAGTCCCCTCCATTAAGTTTACTTTAGAAGTGGAACAAGACAAGTCAATCCCATTTTTGGATGTGCGTGTACATAGGGAAAGCCCAGGTTTTAAGTTTAGTATCTATCGAAACACAACAACTTGTCCGACGTACACTTTTACTCGGGACATGACACCCCCACTAAGAAGGCCATTTTTTCATCAATGTTTTCTCCGCGCCCTAGGATCGCCAGTCCGGAATACATCGATGCCGAATTGGAAAAAATCAACGGTATTGGAAGTGATCTGTGTTACCCATCTGCGTTTATGGAATCTTGTCTCAACAAGGCAAAACGAACTTTCTATCGTGTCAATAATAACACTCGTACTTTGTCAAAAATATTTTAGTACTTCCATTTTTCCCGGGCTTTTTAGGCATTGCTAATGTACTTAAACTTTTGGATATTAATGTAGTATTTTCATATAACAATACTGTGAAAAATATCATAGTAAAAAATAGCCCTACCAATAATTCAGGCATTATCTACAAAATTGGGTGTAACAATGTGATTCCTTTTACATAGGTCAGACGGGAAAGGATTTGCACACACGTATAAAACAGCATCAATATTCCGTCAGAACAGGACAGTTGTCCAGTGCTCTTTTTGTCCATTTGTCAGAGTTATCCCACTGTATTGATTGGAATAATGCTTCAGTTTTATTTCATTCGAGCAACATTGTCAATAGAAATATTCTTGAGTCTGCCATTATTCAACTTTCAAATAACTTCACCATAAGCAAAGGTCTTTTTCAACTCGATCCTGTTGTTTTGAATTCCTTCAAAACAAACGTAGATAAAAAGGGTAGGACACTTAATCTTTGGTAAACTTGTAAGCTACTTTATTAACTTTTAATCTTCAATTTTATTTTTATATATCGAAACTTGACTCTAAAAAGGCAGTGTTAAACCCGGGCGTATCTCCAGTATAAATTTGTATTATTTTTATAACTCAT
>JAJOZX010003593.1:27500-35000 GCA_023014485.1 Bathynomus jamesi | reverse complement strand
CTTGATGAGGATCCGTTCGAGATAGATATTTCATTTGGATCGCACGACACTGTAGGTAAAGAAATCAACGTGTCTCAAATCATCAATAAAGTCAGAAAAATAGCAAAAAAAAATTCGCAAATCACCTTTAAAGAATAACATCTTACAAGGATATGTTCAACAGGACAAGGAAAAAGTTTGCATCTATTGCTGGATTCCAAAACCAGATGGAATAGTCTTTTAGCCATGCTGGAGCGATTTATCAAAATAAGGTCATCCGTATCGAAAGCTCTTATCGACTGCAATAAAAGATATGGACAATTTTTGACCTTGACAAACAGAAGTTTCTGTAATTCGTGACATTGTGCATCGCTGGAGCCATTAAAGTTGGAGCAGAAAGCTGGGCAACAGAGAATCGACTTTACTTTCATCAGAAGGCGTTTTTTTCTTTCATTTTTGACGAACTAAATCAACTAAACACACCTTTTTTCAAAAACTAAGGAGTCGTTTCATTCGACGCATAACAGAGAGAAGAAATGAGAACTTGACTGGCCTCATACAAACCTCAATAGTGGAAAGAATTATAAAAAGGTCGCAACTTTCGCAGTGACAGAAGTTTTGCCAGCCTTACCAACCAAGTCTATGTTAATTTCATCAGCAAAGCAGATGTTAGATCGCCTTTTTGGAGTACCTGCTGATTCTACCTCTAGTGAGACAGATGAAGATAATGATGTGCAAGAATCAGCTGTCCCTCAGTCATCTTCGATGACTCTAGCTGAAAGGCTTGATGCAGCTATTAAAGCAGTTCAGGTAGAGAAATCAAGAACACTAGACAGCAAAGCAAGCGCTGCAAAGCACCTTAAAAAGGAACTAGAGATCTTCGAGGCTACGGGCGAAAAAACGCAGAACATCTCTCTTCTCTTGAATGCATTAAAGACGATTCCACCCACGTCAATAGAATCGGAAAGGGCATTCTCAGCAGCAGGACTTTTCGTGACTAAAATGAGAACAAGATTGAGTGATCGAAGTATTGACCATCTTTGTTTTTTGAAATCGTACTATAAAAATTCACAGTGATAATTTTTTTGGTTGAATTCATTGAAGTTCTTTGCAATTTGAAGGTAATTTTTATTTTTTCTTTAAATTTTCTAAGCAATTCAAAGGCAATTTTTTTTTCGTTGTATTCATTAAGTTTTCAATGAAACGGAGCAATTTTTTTATTTGTGAAAATTTTCTATGTAATTCAAAAGTATTTTTTTTAATACATATTTTTCACAGCAATATTATTTTATTTTGCCCATCATGGAGATTGCAGAACTTATTAAATGACTATAAAAAAAAAAAAAAAAAAATTATACCCCCCCTCTTTTCTAGGTTAATTTATTTTATAATATATTTTAAATATCATTAATTATATCCCGGGATTTCCCGGGATCCCGGGAAGGGAATCATTTTTATCCCGGGATAAGCAAAAGGCCGGGAAATGAGAAACCCTAGTGTATATGTATATATATATATATATACACACACACACTGTATGTGTATATGTATGTATGTATATAATATATATTATATATATATATATATATATTATATATATACATATACTGTATATATATATATGTACACACTGTATGTATATACACACTGTATGTGTGTATGTATATATATATATATATATTATATACACTGTGTGTATGTATATATATACCACACTGTATATGTATACACACACACTGTATGTGTATATATACACACACTGTATATACACACACACACTGTGTGTATATGTATATATATATATATATCACTGTATATATATATATATATATATATATATATATATATATATATATATATATATATATATATATACACTGTATGTGTATGTATATATATATATATACACAGTAGGGTGTCACTAGGTAATAGGGGAAAATTAAACGATGGATATTTTCCTATGACACCCCCTAAAATTGTTCCATTTGGTGTAAAACATACGGAAGAGAAATTTGGTCCTGATTGGTCATCATTTAAAGGTCGCCCTCGTCACTGAAAACAAGACCCATTTGTTGACGTCCAACAAGCTGTTCAGTGTTCACAGCTTGGGCCGAACCAGATAATAAAAACAAGGCAATTTGGTGAAATAACGAAAGTAAGACACTTAAAAACGCAAAGAATACAACAGTTTATTATATAATCAAAATAGAAGACATAATTTGGCGAATAATGGTACAAAATGGAGAAGCAACAAAAGCAAAACTTTGAGAATAAAATACATATACAGTAGCAGAATAATTGGTGCTCATACGCTGATCAGTGATTAGTTCTTTCGCGTCCTCACTAATGCTGATTTGTTCGGAGCTGGGTGTTGCTTTCTGTGGTCAGGGACAACTTGAACGAGGAACTGGAGCTGTTCTTCTTTCACTGTCACTTTCCGTTCAGCTCCTTCACCAGAGCCACGGCCCGTTCTGCTCTGTCGTTCACCACTGCAAGTTTGGAGACCACATCCCGAGCTTGCACGTATTCAGAGTTTGACGTCCATGAACTGGGATGGTGGAGCAGAAGCAATCTGGCAACTGAAGTTTTGAGAAGAATCCTCGGGTGTTCTTTGTGATCAGTTGCTCCAGTCCTTTGCTGTCACTGAGGAACATAGTATCAAGAACCAAAGGTCGTTTTGGCGGCATGTGAGGGGCTTCTTGATCTAACGCTGCAACCATGCTGCACTTCACTTCCATCGATATCCTCTCATCAAAGAACGCCAGACCCACTGCCTCCTCCGAATGGTACCACAGGTGCGCAGACAGCTTCTTGGTGGTACCATCAGAGATCTTCTTGTGCGGGTATCGAAGGAGCGTCCCATCAATTCCCAATCATTCAGCGGAGCTTCGATGGACAGATGAGCTGTTGCCCACGCTTTCATGTAAACTAGAACAGAAAGAGGCAGATATCTCGAATTCCGCGTTCCTCAGTGTTCGTCAGTTTAAACTGTCTTCAGAAAGCCAGATCTTGATGGCATAGAGCCCCTTAGCCATCCATCTCGCCCGGTGCATAGCACCAGGGGCGCGGAAGTTTAGTCCTTTGTATGGAACTCCTCCAAGAAAGATGACGGAAAGATCGAGGAATTCCTGATAGTCATCACGAACTTGAAGTGCTTGTGATTTTGCAAACTCAATGAGCTCCGTTCTATGCTTAAAAATAGCTGCTTTGGTGAACGCATCTGTGTCCGCAGTTTGGAATTGTTGCTGGTCAATGCGGGTCCAATAATCATGGAAGCGCTTGAAAAGCAGAATTTCTGGACCGGTAGATACTGAATCTAGCGATGCTGCGAATGCCGCCTGTAGCACCAACTCCAGTACATGGTGTCTGCACGCGCAGTGTAACAGGTCACGTCCAACTTTTTCTTCCAGAAGAACACAAGTTCCTCCACGGTGGCCTGTGTTTGTCGCGGTTGTGTTGAAACACATAGATTTGACATGATCGGTCACTCCCCATTCATTCAGGCAATCTATGATGGCATTTGTTTGTGCCAGCGCGGTTCCTGACAGAAGTTTTGGCACCCCGAGGAGCTGCTCTGTCCCGGAGCCAGATACAAGAATAGGTAAGCGGTCAACATATTCTCGTGACGTCAGATCTTGCATGAGTTTTCCGTCCCAGTGAACAGTCAACGGACTATTGCCTTGGAACTCGCTCTTCAGTTGCCGAGCCTTAAGGGTACGGAATTTTTCACGCTGACGATGAATGGATCCACGATTGATGTTGTAGTCGCTAGCATCATGCCCTAAGCTGGAAGCTGCCTCAAACAGCAGATATGTGGCCTTTCTTGACGAGAGTTGCGTGCGATCAAGCGCTGCCGCCAATTCCGATGTCATGATGTTCTTCGTTGCTCTTTGTTTAGACGCTAACGAACCACCACATGCTCCTTTTTCTTCGCTATCATCTGAGCTGGAGGATGAGGACTCCAAAACCGCTTCGTTGGATACTGCCTCCATTTCAGCTGCTGATCGCTTTCTTCGTTTCTCCTCTTCCTCCCGACGTCGAGTACAATCTTTGACTTGGCGCTGATGGGTCATGTCCAAACTTGCCATTGAACCTGGACGTCCTTTCTGGCGCTGCTGCTGAAGGAACTCCCAATCCTCTGGGTACTTGACCAATTTCTCACAATCAGCGTGGGCGATGTCAAAGAGACGATCGAGGCGTTCAATGAATTCTTTTTCTTTCGTCTTGTGTGAATCGCTCGTCTTGAGGCGTGTTTTTTGAGTCCTTTCCACTCCTCGAAGACTTTATCCAGTTTGCTGACGCAGTGTGTCTCGAGTCTGGTTGGAATGTGAGCTTTCTCCCAGAAGGACATCACTGCTCGAAGTGACTTCCTCAACGCGTCACGTATTGTCATTTTCTTTTCATGGTGAAGGTAAAGGAAGTAACCGAATGCTTGCCTGTAGGAAGGAAGCTTGCATCCTTTCACCTCATCAACCGCTGCCCCTAATAGGTATATACACTTCCGGGTTTCCATCACCAGAAACCACGTAGCTGAAATGAGAACGTGAATCGTTAAGTATTGTTCACTTTATTTCTCAGATATTCAGACACACACAGATACACACACACACATATATGAGATATATATATATCTAATGAACGATTATGGAGACGCCGCGCAAGCATTAAACTTTGGAAGGCGGGGGCGACCTTTTTATAGTTATTCAATAAAAAGATTTTTCAGTCACCATGTTTTTTTTTACCAATGGAATAGATTCGCGGGGTGTCAGCATGAAATTTCAAACTTTGCATTTAAGTGACACCCTAATACACAGTGTATATATATATATATATATACAGTGTATATATATATATATATACACATAGTGTATATATATATATAATGTATATATATATATATATATACACATACAGTGTATATATATATATATATATGTATATATAATATATATATAGATATATATATACATACACACACACACAGTGTGTATATATATATATTATATATATATATATATATATATATACATAGTGTGTGTATATATATATATATACACACACTGTATATATATATATATATATATATATATACACACACTGTATATATATATATATATATATATATATACACACACTGTATATATATATATATATATACACACTGTGTATATATATATATATATATATATATATATATATATATATATATACATACACTGTATGTGTGTATAATTTCAAGTTAGCGAACGTAACACCTATCTTTAAGAAAGGCGATAAAGGTGCGGCGGGAAATTATAGGCCAATCAGTTTAACGTCTGTTGTAGGTAAGCTACTGGAATCAATAATTAGAGATCGTATAGTCGAACACTTAGAAGTGCATAATCTAGTCAGAAATACGCAGCACGGTTTTAGGCGAAACAAATCTTGCTTAACTAATCTTTTAGAATTTTTCCAAAGTGTGGTTAACGTTTACGATAGACATCGGGCGGTTGATGTAGTGTATTTAGATTTTCAAAAAGCGTTTGACACCGTGCCGCACAAAAGACTGATTGAAAAAACTAAGGCTCATGGAATCAGGGGTGTAGTAATAAATTGGCTAGAAGAATGGTTGCGAGGCAGGAAACAGAGGGTGGTCGTTGATGGAGCGGAGTCGTGTTGGGCTAATGTAGCGAGTGGCGTTCCTCAGGGTTCTGTATTGGGCCCCCTTGCTTTTTCTTATATATATTAACGATTTAGATGTCGGCCTAGTCAGTACAGTTTCAAAGTTTGCGGATGACACGAAGCTGGGTGGTAGGGCGTTAATGACGAAGATAGAGGTAAAATTCAGGAAGATCTGAATAAAATCGTTGATTGGTCAGTCACATGGCAAATGAGATTTAACGTGGATAAGTGCAAAATTATGCTATAGGTTCGCGTAACGGTAATTTTGCGTATAGTTGTCAGGGAAAGATTTAACAAGCGTAGAGCAGGAAAAAGATTTAGAAGTTTAGTCACTGGTGATTTAAAAGTAGCGAAACAAAGTACAGCGGCGGTCAATAAGGCGAACAAAGTGTTAGGTTTTATAGCTCGAAATTTTGAGTACAAATCGCGCGATATTATAGTTCCTCTTTTAAATCATTAGTTAGACCCCATTTGGAGTTCGCGGTCCAATTTTGGAAATCCGCATATGCGCAAAGATATAGACAAAATCGAAAGAGTTCAAAGACGAGCACTAGATGATTCCGTCTCTTAGGTCAAAGTCGTACGAGGATAGGCTTAAAGAGTTAAAATTGACTACACTCGAGACTAGGAGGTTAAGGGGTGATCTAATCCAGGTTTTCAAAATTATGAATGGGTTTGATAACGTAGATAGAGATAGCTTTTTTCGAAATATCTCAATATAATAGGACTAGAAATAACGGGTGTAAGTTGACAAGTAGAAGGTTCGAGACAGCAGTTGCGAAAAACTTTTTTACACATAGAATAGTAAAATAGCTGGAATAGTTTGCCGGTAGAAGTAATTAGTAGCACGTCTATAAACATGTTTAAGAATCGATTGGACGCGCATGTTGATAGAAAGGGTATAGTTTAAGGTAGTAAAATTAAGGCTTTGGTGGGATAGATCCCACAGCTCAACACAAGTGTTGTGGGATATAGGGAGGCAGCGTCTTGGTTATGGGATACTCTCTGTCCTTACACACCCATTTAAAGAGATTCCTCTGCCGAGCGGTGCCCCCCATAGTACTGTGAGGTATTGAAAAACTCATGATCTTCACTTGCCCCACAAACACCTTTAAATGGGAGACCCATAATGGTGCACACACATTTCTACATTACTGTACAGTCTTTACAGCCACACCTACACTTTTTCCTCGTAAGTGTATATATTGTAATGTATATGGTTGTAAATTTGACTTGGTCCGCAATCGATATGAACCGTGACTTATGGATACCGTAATGAATTGACTGGATTCTTTGGATCTGATATATTTGCATGTCCGTTATATAATATATAGAGTGTAACATTTTTGTAGATAGTAGTCTATTATGACTTGATCCTCTGGATCGAGAGATTCTATCTTTAGTTTTAAATCGATAATTAATTATTTTTAAATTGATAATGTATATGGTTGTAAATTTTGACTTGGTCCGCAATCGATATGGACCGTGACTTGATGGATACCGTAATGAAATTGACTGGATTTCTTTGGATCTAATATATTTGCATGTCCGTTATAAATAGATATAGAATGTAACATATTTGTGGATAGTAGTCTATTATGACTTGCTCCTCTGGACCGAGAGATTCTATCTTTAGTTTAAACCGATAATTAATTATTTTTAAATTGATAATTATTTAGTTTCGTAAAAATTGGTCGTTGCCAATTTACCCGCAGTTTTTAAATAAGTTTCTTATGTTCTTGTGGTTCGGAACCCACGTAAAATTGTAGGTCCCCTCCACCACCACGGAGGACATACAGTTAGGTAGACCAGCCATGAGTGGATCCTAGGGTCTTTGTTGGTCTGAAACATTATAACATA
>JAJOZX010003593.1:17500-22500 GCA_023014485.1 Bathynomus jamesi | reverse complement strand
TGTGTGCCGGGATATGGGGTGACAGAATTATTGGACCAATTTTTGTCAGTGGAAATCTTAATGCCGAAAGGTATCTTAACATGTTGCAAGAAGAGATTTTCCATCCCTGCTAAACGAGGAAGGTAACTTCCCAGTTTACTTCCAGCAAGATGGAGCTCCACCTCATTATGGTCTTCACGTGCGTCGGTATTTGGATCAGCAGTTTCCGGATGCTTGGATTGGTTGGCGTGGTCCTGTGGAGTGGCCTCCCAGATCCCCAGATCTCACCCCCCTTGATTTCTACCTTTGGGTGCACTTGAAGGCCATGGTGTATCAGGAAAAGATACGAGACATAAATCATCTAAAGGAACGTATCACCAACGCCATTACAAGCATAACGTCAACTGTGCTAATGCGTGTTCATCAACAGTGGGGAACACGTATTGAAATGTTTTCAAAACAATGGCAACCATGTAGAGCATATTATATAAATAAAAATGGTTGTCCATAAAAAATGTTTATTTTTCCTATGTATGGAAACTTACGGCCCACCCTGTATATATACAGTGTATGTGTATATATATATATATAGTGTATATATATACACTGTATGTGTATATATATATATATACACAGTGTATATATATATATAGTGTATATATATACAGTGTATATATATACACAGTGTGTATATATATATACAGTGTATATATATATACATATACTGTATATATATATATATATATACACATGTGTATATATATATATATATACACTGTATATATATATACACTCTGCGTGTGTATATATATATACAGTGTATATGTATATATACACTGTATGCGTATATATACACTGTGTATATGTATATATACACTGTATGCGTATATATATGTATATATATATATATATACACTGTATGCGTATGTAAAAATGAACAATGAATAATCCATATTCATTTTTACATGAGAAACCAAAATAGCCTAAGCGAGTTTTGGATAGAATTTCGATTTGTACTTTATTCATTACTGTATTTCTCTAATTCATCTTTTCTAATAATGACTTATACACTATGACGCCATAAAATAATTTAAATATCTCTACGTTTCCCATACCTTGTACACTGAATCACGTGCTTAGTATTTGGACATCTTCCGTATTCAATGTATGGTAAATTCTTTAATAATAATGTTGTGGTGTTATGTAGTATAAATATTATTATTCAACCATATTCATCTATACGTCCATATCTTATCTTGACCAGTATCCTATATAAATGTTATTAAATATTCATTTTTACTCGTGTTAGTCTATGAAACGCAAAACTTTATGCATTCGTTCGAAAACGCACAAATACGTTCTCGTATTTTTATTTTTATTTTTAATTATATCACCTCCCGCAATGAACTCGAAAATGCTGAGGTAAGTGATCAAATTCCGCTAACTACGGCAGAAGCGAACGACGCTTCTAAGATAAAAATCTCCTTTCGCTCTGATTCGAATTTAACACATTATCATGCGTTATCTCATGTCTCATGTCCCATGTACTTGTGTTGTGCTAATAACCATATATTATAACCATATATAATAACCATATATAAATATAAAAACACTAAGAATTGTAAACGACGTAATGTACTTTAATGAAACTACTTTAATTAAACTGTAATTAATGATAACTTGTAATGTACTTTAAATGGAAGTGTAATTAAACAATAATAAGTGAAAATGAATTGGTAATTCTAATTGTAATGAACCAAAATTAATACGTATTCAGTCATGTACTCAAATTGTACTTATGTACTAATGCGAAATTATATCTCCTTCAGAAATGTAGACGGCGAAATTTTTTATTTTTTTTAATCTTTCATCTGATCATGTGTTTAAAAGGGGGGAAACTTAACCTTCAACTGCATTCCCCCAATATTTAGATAACATATAAATCATGTAATTGTAAAATAATGTCACTTCTTCTTAGACTTCACTTCGATTAACACTCCCTTGTTAGCAGCCTCGCTGCGAGGAGGGGGCAGAGGCCCCTTGCCTCCTTAATTTTTTTAGATTCCGGCCTGAGCCATGGTCGAGAGAGGTCGAACCTCTACCCCTGTAAATTCAGAGCACTACCTGTACATTTTTAGAAGTAAACTACAGTAAAAGAAGTTTTTTTATCTTTTCCTTCGAGCCGTGCTCTCTTCAGAACTTAGTCAGTAAAGTCGATAAGTTTAGTACCAAGAGAAAGTATCAGAGTATTATAGAAAGAGAAGAATTAACAACTGTCGACCCTATAGCGAGAGAAAAGAATTAGAATGTTATAGAAGAAAAGTATCGCGAGAAAATATCCGTTGCTGCCTCCCAACTAAAACCACCGTCGATCCGAACCGACTCAGGGCCATAGACGGAGGGGTTAACACGTGTATATACACACACACACACACACTGTATGCGTATGTGTATACACTGTATGCGTATATGTATACACACTGTATGCGTATATGTATATACACTAGGGTTATGACATTTTTATAACCATGTTCCTGTATCATAAATCGATGAACTTTTGCCCCCTGACAATGAAAATAAGTTTTTTCGATATATTTTGAAAAAACTTCACCCCAAAAGAAAAAATTAATAAAATAATAAATAGAAATTTGCATGATTATTTCACAATTATTATACATAAACATATATTATATTATACAACATTATACCTATACAATACATATTAATTATACAAATACAATATTATACATTTACTCTATTATTGTTTTACTTATTGCTTAAAATACTAATATACTAATAATACTAATATACTATATTTGCTTTCGGGGTGACATTTTTTTTTAATGCTGAGGAATTAGGCCCTTTTTGTTTTCAAGCAAAAGTTCATCGATTGATGATACAGGAAACAATATTTATGACAATTAAAAAGTCATAACCCTAATATACACACTGTATGCGTGTATACACACTGTATGAGTGTATACACACTGTATGCGTGTATACACAGTGTGTGTAGGTTTCGAAGACGCTGATGAACCGGAAATACGACTCGTTGGCGATTCCATTGTTAGAGGGCAACTCGAGGAATTCTGTGGGAGAAACCCTCGTCGTAGGCGCCGTTACTGCTACCGTGGTGCAGGGGTGGAGGATATAGGTAGTATTGTTGACCATTTTACAGACGGTACCTCTGAGGACAACGTATGTTATTCATGTCGGTACTAATAACGTTTAAATTCTAGATCGGAAGAACTGCTGGTTAGGTACAGGGACATACTAGAGCGACTAAAGGAAAAATTAAGATTGTTTTAACAGGTATACTTCCTCGAATTATCCAACGTAGCGATTTCTACAGCAAGGCGACCTATATCAACAACAACCTAAGTCTTTGCCAACAGGAATGAGTGCATTTTGCAAATTTTTGGAACAGTTTCTACGGCAGGAGGGACTTGTTCCTCGGAGATGGACTTCATTTTAATGACGTTGGAGCTGCGCGTTTAGGAAGCCTATTTCATAATAGTCTCTTCTTTTCAGGCTGCCGTAACTCGAACGGTTCCAGCGTAATTTCCACAGATTTCCCCTGCGCTCGAGAAGGTGTCGCAATTACAAACAATTTGAAGGTTCTATCCTTAAATGCTCGTAGCCTATGAAGTAAAATAAAATTAATTATTTTCTTTAATTGCTTGTAAAGACTAGGATTTAATTGCGATAAATGAATCGTGGCTTTGCACTGAAAAACGTGACTTTGTAGGGGAGTATCAAATTAGAGGTCATAGACTTTTTGTTAAAAATAGAATACATGTAGGTAGGCGAGGAGGCGGTGTTATGTTGTATATCAAAGATAATATTCGAACGTTATAGAAGTAAAGCGCACAATTCCAGAACCGATAGATTCGACTATAGCAGAACTTAAATTTAACGATTTCAAACTTGTTGTGGCAGTTGTATATAGGCCCCCTAGTCAAACAGCTGATACGGACGAAGTTATATATCGTGAACTAAAGAGAATAATAGGTAGTGAGCAGGCTTTAGTTATGGGTGACTTTAATTGCGCCAACGTGAATTACGATACAAAGCAGGGAGACGCGGAAGGTAATCGTTTAGTTAATTTTCTCGTGGATAGCTTTCTTATTCAAAAGGTTGGGGAAACTAACGAGGTTGGACAGTATTTTAGATTTAGTAATAACTACGGATGATAGGGTAATCACTGATCTTCAAGTAATAGAACCGTTAAGCAATAGCGATCACAATATGGTAGAGTTTGTCCTCTCAGTAAGTCACTCGAAACCAGCTAACTCGACTAAAATTCCTAACTTCCAGCACGCAGACTTTTGTAAATTTTGAAATAAGTTGTCACACGTCAATTGGGAAAACGTAATGGGGATCTCCAACGCAAAACTAATGTGGGAATCGTTTGAAACTATTTAGGACTATAAATGAGGAATGTGTACCGTACAAAATTAAGCGTGCGAAAGTAAACAACAAGCCCTTGTGGTTTACTTTTAGAGTAGGAAACATTATAAAGAGTAGAGATAGGGTTTATCGGCTACATAAGTGCGATAAAGACAATTTGTGGTTACGAAACAACTACATATCTCTAAGGCGTGAAGCGAAAAGTGTAATAAAAAAGTCCAAACGCGAATTTGAAATCTCCATAGCTCCTGACGGTAAAGAAAACACCCTAGCGATTTTTTCAATACGTCAACAATAGAAATCCAGTAAAAAGTGTCTTGGGGCCATTGAAAAATGGAAACGGAGATCGTTTCTGAAAAAAAGGAAATAATTACCTTGCTAAACGAATTTTTTAAGTCAGTTTTTACTATAGAAGATGTAACGAATATCCCTACGGTCATAGACATATCTTTTGATAATGGTAATATTTTGGATAATATTGTGGTTAGTGAAGGGGAGGTAATGCGTTATATTGATAAAATGAAAATGCGTAAATCACCGGGGCCGGATTCCATATATCCCATACAACTAAAAAATTAAAAGATAGCATTGTTGTGCCGCTAACAAAGATT
>JAJOZX010003593.1:7500-12500 GCA_023014485.1 Bathynomus jamesi | reverse complement strand
TTCTAACATTTAATGTTTAAACATTGGCATGTTGAATGGTATCAGATACAGAAATGACAAATTTGTTAGTTTACAATACGTTTTCGAAAATCCCACCGTCAACCTCAATGCACTTTGCAATTTGTGTGCGAAGATCGCGTGTTGTTCGTCTGAGTTGATCTTGACGTTCCTTTATGCGGGCAGCAGCATCCAAAATGCGCGCGAGCAATTCGTCTCGTGTATCCACCTTTCTTTTGTAAACTTGATTTTCATCCACCCCAACAAACAATAATCTAACGGAGAGAGGTCTGGAGACCTTGGTGGCCATTGAATGGGACCACCGCGGCCGATCCATCGACCAGGGAAAGTTTGATTTAGGTATCGCATCACCAGACGGGTAGAATGTGGAGGAGCTCCGTCATGCTGAAAGTACATAGCAGCGCGTGTAGCCAAAGGAACATCCTCCAATAGTCCTGGCAATTCATTTTGCAGAAATTTTAGCTAACTTTGTCCCTGTAAGACGATTCTCTAAAGTAACAGGGCCAATGAGCTGATCATCGATGATACTGCACCACACATTGGCAGAGAAGCGATGTTGAAAATTTGTTTCCACAGTGGCATTTGGATTTTCGTCTGACTACCGATGAGAGTTACGAGTGTTGTTGATACCGTCATCGGTGAAAGTAGCTTCATCGGTGAACAGTATTAATCGAAGCAATCGGCGATTAACATTTACCCAATGACAAAATTCCAGTCGCATAGCAGCGTCTCCTGGTTGAAGGTGGTGTACACGCTGTACATGATATGGATGCAAGCCTTCCTCACGTAATGTTCGGCATACTCTTGTGTGTGGTACACCGAGACGTGTAGAAATTCTTCGTGAGCTAGTAGTAGGACTACGCTTCACCAACTGAAGAATGTTTTCCACTTCATCCACATCTTGTTGACCTTCACGTTCAGATGAAGCATGAGCGCTGGGAAGTGTACCAATCTCACGCAATGTGTTGAAAACCCTGGTAAACACACTTTGATCCGGAATTCTGCGATTCGGAAACCGTCGATGGTATTTTGCAACAGCAGCTGTTGCACTTCCATCGCAAAAACCGTAGACATACACTATATCTGCATATTCGGCATGTGTGAAGGTGTGTGGCATTCTTAACACTGCTTCAAACACCAAACAATGTCACTGAGAACAGTCAGCTGTTGATTGGCTTATGTTACATGCTTACATTACAGCTTACATGGTTCAAGGTTATAGGGGAGGGAAGGGGTAGGAAGAGCTGCGCGCTCATCAGATTCAAACAGCTCTCTCTCTGTAACCACTCAGAATTTGACATGTTCATATGGACTTTTTTTTCTCACAATGACCGATACTATCACTTCCCGAAGTATTGACCTTTCCTTCTGAAACACAGTGTGTGTGTGTGTGTGTGTGTGTATATATATTAGGGTGGTCCACAAAATGGAAGTATTTTAAATTCTTCCTCCCAGGGTTTCGTTAGGTTCCTTTTCCCAAATAACCTCTCTGAGCAAAATTTGGGTTCAATTGGTTAATATTTAGAGGTGGCTCAACTACCCCCAGAAGTCCACATTCATGGCTTCTGGGTCCCCCCCCATATATATGGGTATTATCCGCTTGTTTGGCGGGGGTATCATGGCTGACCAGGCCACTCATTGTTGCCCAGCTAAGATTGTGGACTTGTTAGAATCAGGAAACCTCTTTCGGTGCTCATCCACCACACTTAAGAGAAACTGGAGTTGATCTTCTCCTTTCGTCAGAGTTCTGCTGAAGGTCTGAATGAGAGCTACTGCCCTTTCAGCATGATCATTAACTACTTTGATGTTTCCTATGATTCTTTTAGCTTCTTGGAAGTTTTCATTCTCCTCCCAGGTGCTGGGGTCATCATCAAGAAAACTAATATTGATCGGTAGGGCCTTAAGAAGCTTTAATGAGTTCTTTGTGGCAAGAGTTTCTAATTTCAGTGTTGCTTTGCATTCCTTGAGTCTTCTTCTCTTTGAGAAGTCTAATGACCCCTCCTTTTCCCTCATACACTGGACCATGATTCCCTTGGTGTCTGGTGCAACAGTTTGATCGAAGAGAGCAAGGGCCACCAGCTCTTCTGATAAGTACCATAGGTGGTTTTCAAATTTCTTGAGAGCTGCTTTGGCCACATTCTGGTCATGATAGTCCTTTAACTTTTGGATAAGATCCAGATCATTCTTCGAAGCTTGTGATGGAATAGGAGCGGTGATCCAGCTTTTTCAGTAGATTAGGACTCCAAAAAGGGTAAGGGTTTTCAGGTCCTTCTTCTCTCGAGGAGTCAGGGTGATTTGATTTCGAAAAAGCCACATTTTGATGGCATAGATAACTTTAGCCATCCACCTTGCATAGTGCGTGCCAGCAGGACGTTTGAATGTGTAACTTTCAATTTTTTCACCAAGAAAGATCAAAGAAAATTCCAAAAACTCTTTAGTCATCTCGAAAATTTCCAGTGGCCAGATGTTCTTTGGCAAAGGCAATTATTTCATTTCTGAAAGGATCAACTTGCTCCTTCATCTCATCATCATCCTGTGATGTAGAGAAAGTTTTTAAATCAATGTAGTCCCACATAGATTGGAACCTTTTGAACAAAAGTGGCTCAGGGGCAGAAGATGAGCCATGGACTGCTTCAAACACTCCTCCATACATGACTTCCATGCAATGATGCCTACAGGCAAAATAGAAGAGTAGTCGACCAAGTTTCTGTTCCAGAAGAACGCATGCTCCCCTGTTTGTTCCTGTATTTGATGCTGCAGTATCGGATAACATTCCGATTATTGACTTATCTATGTTCCATTCGGAAAGAAGATTATACACTGCAGCTGATTGAGCTTCCCCTGTTCCACTTGGTAGTTTGGGAACACCAAGCAGTTTTGAATCACCTGATTCAACTGAAGAGACAATGACTGGGAGTCTCTCTACCTTTTCATTCTTGGCAAGTAGATTAGGGATCAACTTCCCATCCCAGTGGACAATCGAAATACTTGGACTAAAGCTAGCTTTAATGGCATGGGTTATTTGCCTTCGATGCCTCTCTCGGTGCCTTTTGATTGAACAACGAGAGATGTTCACCTCTGAAAGATCTTGACCAAGGCTAGATGCAGTTTTAGCTAATACAAAGGTGGCCCTCCTGTCACTGATGCCAGTCCTGTCCAGAGCAGCAGCCAATTCAGGAGATATGATATTCTTTGCTCCCTTTTTCTTTGGTGGAGTTGGTCCGCTGGTAGATGGGGGATTAATAAGGTAATCTTCATCTTCTCTTTCTGACTCACATAAAGACTCGGAAGAAGAACTTCCCTGATCTAGCATAACTTCCTGTGAAGCAGCATATTTTTCTTCTTCAGCTTTCCGCTTCCTATTTACCAATTTCATTTGCTTCTCAGCAGCTCTTTTCTGCCTTGTCAGTCACCATATCTGCTGAGACCATTTATCCACTCGTCCCGCTTTCCTTTGTTGGATCAAGAACTGCCGGTCTTCTTCATTTTTGATTAAGGTAAAGGCATCAGCATGGGCGACATCAAATAGGTTCTCCATTTCTTCCTGAAAGGTTTTCTCTAACTGAGAGTTGCTTTTCCTCCCAGCATTCTTCTTAATCGCTTTCCACTCCAAGTGTAGAGACTGAATTTTGTGAAGAATGTGGTCTTTCCTTTGAGTAGGGATTCGGGCTCTCTCCCAGAAGAGACGCAATTCTTCAAAAACAGCTTCTGAACTAGGTTTGATCTCCTTCTTCAAGACTTGATGATGGTGGAGGAACATGCGGAGGACCTGGCTACAGGAAGGCAGCTTGGCTCCAGTGATTGTTTCCTCTGACTTTTTCATTAAGTAAAATGTACATTTATTTGACATTGCAAAACCTGTAAATTTAATAAATCTATCTGAAAGAAAAATAATCATTAGTTAATGTATCTGTAAATAATGTTTCGTTTAATTATAATTATTCACAATATAATAAAGGGCATAATGGTATACACAAAACAGCTTTGAGCCACCCCTACAAGTTATTCGATTTGCCTTAAATTTTACATGAAATATTGTTTAGCTAACAGGAACCAGATTTTAGCCTGGGAGGAAAGAAAATTGAACTTAGATTTTTTACCCCATTCTGTGGACCACCCTAATATATATATATATTAGGGTGGTCCAAAATTTGGGCTAAAATTTCAAAATAGTTGGAAATGCTCTCCACATGGCTACTCTTATTGCTTTAGATGTGTAGTGATTTTGTGCAAAATATCTGTCGATTCAGTACATAATAAGAGGTCGCTATGATTTTCACATTTTCAATTAATTAATTAGCTAATCATTTTCTACCCGTTTCATTTTTAGAGGATGCGGCAGTCACGTCACATTGACTCCACCCACCTTTCAGAGGATGATGCAGTTGTTCGATTTCTTGTATAATGCAGTTTGTGAATCAGACATCATTTACTCATGCATCATTTACTCATGCATCATTTACTCATGCATCATTTCAAGTTTACACTTGTTGGAGGACGGTTTTAATTTCGTTCAAACTTCAAGAGCTTAGGAATAGTATCTCATGTAAGTATTAATTCATATACAGTATATTAATTATTAATTCATATATATATAATTATTAATTCATATATATAAGTACTAATTCATGTGTGTTATATTTATTCAGTGTATATATAATGTTCTTATATGGAAATTTATAACCGGTAAGGATATTGCTATTAAATTAAATGATTAAAATTTTAAGGGAAAAATCTTGTCTCTTGAAGTTTATTTACTTAGCCAAATTTTTAAAAATATATTTAAGAATATCTTCCTACCCATCAACCACTAACCACGGTAACCAATTTTTTACTTTATTTATTTTGACTGCAATTTTTTACTTTAACACTTATATAATTGTGCTTTGGTGCTAAACGATTAATGCATTATTTTCTCTCATTTTTCAGGTTATAGTTAAGAGTACTCGCTCATCTGCAGAAACGTGGGTTCTAGGAAAGCC
>JAJOZX010003593.1:0-2500 GCA_023014485.1 Bathynomus jamesi | reverse complement strand
TTCGAAGGATACAATGACGCAACACATTGAAACTGTTTTAGCAAATTTGCATAACGATCAAGATCTATTCACGTCACTTTTGGCAAGCTACCCAAAGCGAATTCAGGCTGTCTTGGAAGCCAATGGCGGGAACACCAAGTTTTAATTGTTTCTCATTAAATGCAGGATTAAATTCTTTTGTAAGGTATGTTTAGTTTTACTGTACCTCTAATGGTTAGGCCATTGGCGGTGGGGGGGGGGCTAAGGTTTGTTGGAGCCCCGAACAAACACATTCATTTCTACACACCATGATATAAGCTTCGTGATTAATGAAGTGAACAGGAATGCAATTTAGGAATTTACAATTGGACGTGCTTATGCATTTAGCAAACTTGACGAATTCATTTTATCTGCGATTGTAACTAAATAACCTGTAAACGTGGACCATCCATTAACAATTTAAAGGCTCTTTCGCTCGAGTAAATGGAACTACAATACACTTAACATATCAAATTGAAAATATCTTTATTTTTTACATATAATTATATTTATTGAAACGCGCATATACCTCGTTAACCTCGTTGATGTTCCGTGTGTCACACGAAGGTCAAGCTGGTGCCCCGTCTCTAGGCCTGGCTTGATGGAAGAGCGAGTTGCTTTCTTGCGCTCTTACCGCACATAGCCAGATACATCTGGCTGATCTGGTACTGTGTCCTGAGCCAGGCGTTTAGTCTTCTCTTGAAGACTTCAACTTTGACCCTGTAACGTTTCTGAGGTCTTTTGGAAGCTGGTTAAAAAGTCTTGACCCCTTGACAACCAAGCTATTTTCCAGTGTTGAAGAGGTCCCTGTCGGCCTTTAATTTGGGAACACTACACATTCTGCCTTTCCTATTTTCCAGCGTTGTTGGAATGGTATTTGGGTTTAGTTGAGGTTTGGTACCAGTTTTTCGATCATTTTCTATATGTAGATTATGGTGTACCTCTCTTCCTCCTCTTTCCAGGGAGTACAGATTTAGGTAGTTTACGTAGTTTTTCTCAGTAGTTGAGTTCTTTGCAACTATCAATGTTTGCTGTGAAATGTGTGTGTTTCTTCGTTTATTAATTTCTTTCATTTTATATGGGAAGGTCAAAACAGCAGTTTTCAAATTTTGGTATGATCAATGTTCTCAGCAGGGGAATCCTTACTGTCATGTCCCTCCTTTTGAACTTTCTTAGTACCTATATCGCTACCTTTTTTGCTTTGATTATTGCTATCTGATTTTGTTTCGAATTTGGCATCATCGGTCATTATTACCCCTAAGGCGACCGCTTTCGTGCTTCTCTGAATTTCCTGTCTATCTGGATCATAATATGCAGTCTATTTAAGTTCATCATTTCTACCATATCTCAAGAACTGAAATTTCTCTGTATTAAATATCATATTGTTGTTCTAGGACTGTGTGTATATTTTGTTCGTGTCCCTCTGCAAGACCACTTCATTTGCATCGCTAATTTTTCTGCTGATCTTTGTATCGTCCGCAAAGGATGTTACTATACTGTTGCTGCTTACTCCACTGTCTATGTCTGTTAGCATGGTAATGAAAAGGAGTGGGCCCAGTACTGTCCCTTGTGGTACTGAGCTGCGTACTTCTGATTCTGATGATGCTACATCTTGAATTTTGACGACCTGTAGACGTTCTCTGAGGAAGTTGTAGATCCATTTTCCCACTTTGCCTGTTATTCCCATATGTTTCATTTTATGTGCTATTATACCATGATCGCATTTGTCGAAAGCTTTAGCAAAATCCATGTATATGACATCATAGTTTTCAGTGCCTTCAAGTGCATGGATATTGTTATAATGCTGTATAAGTTGAGATAGGTATGATCTCCTGATCGGAATCCCTGCTGACTTTCGTTGAATCTTCAGTGTCTCCAAGAAGTCATAGATTTCTCTGACTATTGTTTCAAATATTTTGGTGAGTTGGGGCGTCAATGGCACTGGCTTATAGTTCTTTGCTTCAGATCTATCCCCTCCTTTATATAGGGACAATGTTCGCTCTTTTCAAGATGCTCGCTATTTCCCCAGTGTCTACGGATCTTCTCTATATCCAGTATAAGGGGTAGCTATTTAATTTTTACAGTTTTTAATTAATAATGCGTTCCATTTGTCCGGACCTGCAGCTGAATGTGATTTCGTTGTCCTGTAACTCTCGATACATCTTCTGGGGTAAAATCAAAGTCTGTTATACATTCTTCTTGCAATTTCTCTTCGAAGAATGCATCTATGTCAGGTATCGCTTTGTCACTTTTTCGGGTACTGAATACCGATTCATACTGGGCTCTCAATTTTTCAGATATTTCTTTTAGATCGTCTGTCAGTTCATTATTTCCTTTCTTAAGGGCCTGATGGTAGCGCGCGTTTTTTTACTCTTTTCGCATAGCTGTAGAAGTATTTTGGAATTTTTTTATGCTTCTACCCCTTTTCCTCTTCCCTCTCTGTATGGCCCTTTATCAGAGTTTGTATTCCCAATCGATTCTC
>JAJOZX010003592.1:372500-473737 GCA_023014485.1 Bathynomus jamesi | reverse complement strand
AAATTAACAAAAAAATTAATATGACGCGATATTTCTCTTAGAAACATGATGAAATCATAATAAAAAAATCCGATAAAGGTAATAGTACTGTTTATTGAACTTTTTACAAATGTACCAGTCATGGACCATAGAAATAATTTTGGACAATGTTTACAATAATCAAAATTTAATTGCACCAACCTTAAAAAAAGAAGATATGAAACAATTACTTATTTTGTGTACAAAAACTCCGTTTAGATTCTGTGATGAAACCTACATACAGATAGATGGTGTTGCTATGGGCACACCATTAGGACCTACCTTCGCAGACTTTTATATGTCAAACTTAGAAAATAACATAATGAAAGAAAACTTCTACAACCCAAAACTGTATGTGAGATATGTCGACGATACCTTGATACTATTTAAAAACAAGAACCACACTCCTTTATTTATTCGAAGACTTCATGAACTAAGTAAATTAAAATTGACATTTGAACCTTCCTTGAATAATACACTCTCTTTTCTCGACATTAATATATTCATTGGTCAAAATGGATATTTAACGACTGGTGTACAGTACATGTTAAACCAACAGACAAGGGAACGTATTTAAATTATAATTCATACTCACCAGAAAATATAAACTATCAATAATTAAAACACTCGTACACAGAGCTTTCAATATATGCTCAAGTTGGCACTATTTAATCAAGAAATTGAGAGAATAAAGCAAAATCTAATAAACAGTGATTTTCCGCTATTTTTAATCGATAATATCATAAACCGAACTCTAACAAATTTATATAACAAAAATAAGGAGGAGGATGAAAATAAAAATAAAAATACAGGTATAAAATTTTACTTCGAAACAAGAAACCCAACAAGACTAAAACATGAAGAAAAATGGGAGCTATTAAAGAATGGGGACCCCAGCCTTCTTTAGTTAGCTTTATAAGGCTAACTAACGAAAATATCATGACCTAACCTGACCAATCGTCAAGGGCGTACAGTTAACCTAACGATTGGTTAGGTTAGGTCGTGATATTTTCGTTAGTTAGCCTTATAAGCCTAACTAAAGAAGGCTGGGGTCCCTATTCTTCAATAGCTCCGAAAAATGTCTAAACAATATATTAAAGAGGCACATAAAACCAATAGATAAAGGAAAAACTATCAATGTTAACATATACTATAAAAACAAAAAGTTATCAAGCCATTTTTCGACACGTAACAAAAACCCTGGTAAGCAACATCATGTGGTGTACCATTTTACATGTCCTGTAGTTGACTGTACGTCGAATTACATTGGTTACACCACAAACCACATTAAAGAGAGAACATACCAACATACATATTGTCCAAGTAAAATTAACGAACATTACAGAGTAGATCATAAAATATTAAATTTAAAAAATATCTCACAAAACTTTCAAATCCTATACTCATCACATGACGTACAAAAACTAAAAATTGCCGAAGCCTTTTACATTAAAATGAAAAAACCGAAAATTAATATAAAATTTAATGAACTTTCGAATATTCTTAAATTAATTTGAAATTGTATCAAATTTACAATCAAAATATATACGTATATATAACCCATTTTACTTTAAAATTATGTATAAAGCTCTGAAGATGTTCAAAGTATATGAACGAAACGCGTCAGCAGAAGAAAAAATGAAGACAGTATTCTTAGCATACTGCAAATTCTTATCTAGAATTATTATTAAGAAACTCAGTACTGAAAATAAAAAACTATTCAGTATAATGGAAATTAAACGTAAATCCTTTATAAAGACAGGCTGATATCGACTTTCTAAAATAATAATAATAATAATAATCATGTTTGGAGTTATTAAACTCATTCATAACATCTAAGAGCATATGACGAAGGGGACCTACAGCTTTTCGTCGGATCAGGACCATTACCCTACCAAGGAAGATCGAGAGAAGCACCTTTATTTGCTGAAATCTGAAGTCTGAGACGAGATTCAAACCCAGGACCTCCAGACCAGCAGCCTGACGCTTTACCACTGAGATACTGTGTAGGGTAGAGGCTCTTAAGGTAAAGTTACAGTACAATTTAGAGTTTACAAGTTATGAAATTGGATACCTTATTATGGTATGGATACAAAGATAAGAAAATAAAATTTAATACAAATATGATTTTCTTTTGTAATTTTTTCGCTATAAAAACAAAACCAATGCATCTTTTTCATATTGCATTTGTATGTAATTTCTGCTCAGCTGATGGTAGTTTCTACCAGTCTCACCTGGTAGGTAGTTGTTTCCAAAAGGCGTTAGACACATACCTTTCAAATTTTCCCCCAAATAGAAAGATTAAATTCTAATTGTGGTTTCCGATTGTTTATTTATTCCGAGTTATACATTCCCAGTGACTTTCTCCTCACTATAAAATTATATTTGATCTTCTTGAAAAGCTGATTTTCTTTACCCGTATTAACTTTGTTTGTTTCTTCACGGATTCTTTTTTGATTGTTGTAATACCTCGCAAGGAAGAAGAACACAACACTGTTTAAACCCATTGCAACAGCGTACGTGAATGATTCGTTTGATGCCCTGTGTTCGAAGCTTCCCGTCGCAGTTGTTATTTTTGTGAAGATGGCGAAACCCCAGAGACCGATTGTGATAGTGAAAAGGTTAGCCGCTTGCATTACCGATTTCATCGATGTTGGAGCTTCGGAATAAGCGAAGTCCATACTCGAAACAGAGAATAGAACTTCTCCAGTCGTTATGATCAAGTACTGAGGGAATAGCCAACAAATGTGTGTGGTTGAGGGTTTTGTCATATTAAATACCATACCTCGTCCTTCAATTACTACGATATCATAAACGCCATCTTGTTTTATATCTGCTATGCCAATTGTATTGTTATTTTTATTTAAAGTATAATTATGTGGGCTAATTGCCTTAAAGCCACTTGCATCTCCGTCAAATGATAAAGTTTTGACAAGATCTCCATAAACTAAAGTATATTCATTCCACCTACCACTAGTGGATGATGGAGTGTCTGTTATTATTCTTACTTTGGCTTCCGCATCTTTGTCCTTTAAGTAATCTTTAGTTGAGTTAAGTTCGAGAATTTTGGTGGGTAACAAAATTACGGTAGTTTCATTTTTCTCTACTAGTTTGATATTTGACTTCTCGGAATAGGATCCACAGTTAAAAATTATATTGTAAGTTACCTCCTCATTACTTAAGTTAATTGGTTCCCATTTGAATTCGTGTCCCGCAGGAATTTCAATATTTTCTAGAAACAAATCGCTTGAAAGAGAAGCTATACAATTTCTGGTATTGTATACATTTAATTGAGCTTGCTTCGTGCCAAGAAGATTCTGTTCGACAGCGATATTAACTGATCCGTAAATAACGAAAGAAATGCAGGCTAGAATCATCCCTAATACCATTCTGGATGTTGTGGTTTTCAGAATTCCTCGGCGATCAAAGAAAGGATAAATAAGAAACTCAAACGATGGGATTAGAATAAGAATAAGGAGAGGGTTAATGGATGCGGTAGCCTCTACAGGAACTCTATAAGAACCAATTCGATCGTAAAGACGTTTGGCTTGGAAAATCATACTCGTGGAAGTTTGATAGAAGAGGGCCCAGAACAGTGGAAACGTAACGAAAAGGAGCAGTACTCTCAAGGTTTTTTTCACATTTTCGATTAATTTTGCATCATATTTATCTCCTGCTCTATCTATCCAGTGGGTGACCGGCTTATCTCTGCTAGTTATTGATTTCTTAATCGCATAAAATATACACTTGACCGAATCTAACAACATAGTGTCTGGTGGGGCTTCTTGGTACCATCCCTTACCTAAGACAAAAAACTTCAATTAGTTCAACTTTTGGATTACAGTTCAAAATTTACTGAAGAAAGATTATTTTAGTGGTTTATTTGTAATAAATTACAGTACTTCGGTATTATATCTTATGTTACAATATTAAACTTTAAGATAATTTACCCGAGTAAAATACAATTGTTGATAATATCATGAGGCCACAGAGTATCAAGAAAGGAAGCATATAACAATCGTCCCCAAAACACTGAACAGTTGAACGAAGTTGTGCAGTGAGCATTTGCCAAGAAAAGCCCCAGCATTTATCATCCAGTAAAAGGCATAAAAAAACCTGAAAATGAAAAATATTAAAGGTATTTTCTAAATTTTAAAATAACAGTGTTTGCTGTAAACATGATGTACACTTATTCAAACAGTAGAACATCAACTTTACCGTTGTTGTTGTTTTCGCTGTTCAGGAACTTTAAACTGATCAGGTCCGAGTGAAGAGTAGACTGCTTTCATCAGACCGGCAGCTATACCTAAAATAAGTATTCCCCCAATTCCCGCCGCCTGAGTACCTCCATGCTGGTCATTATTGGGGATATCGAAGAAAGAGAAAAAACGAAGGCTCCAATTGTGTAGATACAACACATTGTGAATACAGTTCGGAACTAAAACAAACATAAAATATCATACAAAGAATGCGTATCAGTAGTATTTTGACTTCTTTGAAATCTTCCATTTTGTCATGATCATTGATTGGGTAACGTTAACAGTGCTGAGAGAACGATCCTTAACTCTGTTTAAATATTTATGTTATTATTATTATTATTATTATATATATTTTTAAACTAAATCCACATTGCTCATAAAAATGAATCGGTTTAATAAAAATAATAATAATAATAATAATAATAATAATAATAATAATAATAATTTGAAAATATTTGTTATTTTTAAGGTAGTGTTTTGCACATATCTAAACCGAAGAGTAAAGTTAACCATAAATTTTTAGTTGCTTACCTTCCCTAAATATGTATCAGCAAGAATCGCGCCTGCAATAGGTGCAAGATAGATTAATCCTTCAATAACGGCCTTCAGCGATGATGAGGTCGAGGCTGAAAACTGAAGTACTCTCTGCATATAAAATACCACACCTCCGAATAAGCCATAGTAGACAAAACGTTCGAGTAGATAACCAGCTAAAATGAAGAATGCTCCAACGGGATACTTCAAGGAGGGATCATCGGCGTCACCATGTTCCGGTGAAATGTTTCTTGATTTTTTCTTACTTTCTTCCAGTTCTGTCATAATGGCTTGTTATTTCTGGAAAGGAAATTAAATTAAATCTAAAGTATTGCATAATTTGTGAGAAATGTGTTTATTTCTCAGCTCTTTTCATATTAATAAAAACCCGCAGTTTTTCAATTGCTTCTCAAAAAACAACTGAAAATTATAATATAAAACAGTAAAAAAATGAAAAAGAGAAAGTACTTCTAACCCTTTATTAAAATGCAACTCGAGGAACTCGAGGAAGAACGTGTTTAGAATAATAATGAACATATTTATTCACAATGAACATATTTATTGTTTATTTTCGGCGCGGAATTTAATAAAGAAAACGAAATTACCATTAAATTATCTAAAATTTGGTCATTTAGGCGACGCCTCACATATACTCGTAACTATTTGGCTGCTCACTGGTGGTTCTAAGCGAAGGTATTTCTCGTGTTGCTCTACATTACAATTTTATTTTTTAGGTAAAAAAAATTATTCGCATTTAAAAATTTTATATTTAGAATAAAATAAATATAAAAAATGTAATTAAAAAAATGAAAACAATTAATATTAATTCTGAAGGACGAATGTTTATAGGGTCATATTATGAATGTTCGCCTAAATATTTTGTAGCAGTCGGCCATAGACCATGAAGACAATATGTTTTTAATTTCCTCTGTGTAATTAATGCATGCACGATAACGCACGCAGTATAAATTTTCATTTTATCAGGTTGTAACATAAATTCTGCTCGATTAGAAAACGGACGATAGATAATAGAATAACCTCAAGATAATGTGAAATAGTTTTAGAAATGTTGCAAAATACACGCAGCGACAGGTTCGCAGAGGTTTTATGACGATACAGAATGATACAGAATGACTTAGGCTAGTGTAGGATTAGGCTAATGAATACTTTCTCTGGTATTTTTCATACAGTTACAACGCCACCCCGACGATATTACAGTAATTGAAAAAACATGGAGCCCACGAAAGAGCATATTCGACATGTGATGTGTATGAGTTCCATAAAGGATCTAACGCTAGTGAATCCGCAAGAAACATTCAAAGAGTTTATGAAAATGATATTGTGAGCGAATGGATGTGTAGGAGATGGTTTGAGAAGTTCAGAAATGGAGACTTCAGTCTGAAAGATTATCAACAAACAGGACGACCAAATGAATTAGATGAAGATGTTGCTGAAAGCAACAATGGAGGAAAACCCAAAGGTAACTGTAAGAGAACTTGGCCTGAAACTCGGCGTTAGCCATATGACCATTCGTCGTCATTTGAAGCTGTTAGGAAAAGTAGTGAAGGCTGGAAAATAGGTTCCGCATGATTTGTCACAACTGAATCTTCAACATCGAATCGATATTTGCACATCACTGCATTCTCGGCAACTGCAGGCACCTTTTTTGAATCGGATCGTCACTGGGGATGAAAAATGGGTCCTCTATAACAATATTAAGCGTCGACATCAGTGGCTTAGCCTTGAAACAAAGCCTGCACCTCAGCCAAAGAATGGACTCCATCCAAAGAAAATTTTGCTATGCGTTTGGTGGGATATGCAAGGAATTATTCATTTTGAGCTCCTGCCAGATAACCAAAATAATCACAGCTGAAGTTTACTGCCAGCAACTCCAACGAGTTGCCCAATTGGCGCATTTGGTTGGGAAAAAATGCCTCATCCACCTTATTCTCCGGACATCGCACCTTCAGACTACCATTTATTCAGAAGTCTGCAACACCACCAAGATGGACAAAAGTTGCAATCCAGGGAACCTATCGAAAACGAAGTGATCGGTTTTTTTAACTCGAAACCGAAGGATTTGTTCGAACGTGGCATAAAAAAACTTTTCTACAGGTGAGGGGAGTTTATGGAAAAAAGAAAGGAATTATATTGATGATTAATTTGTTATTATGCCATCTAATTTTTGCTGTGAATAAACTAAAAATTTGAGCAAATTTTTTCTTATAAGTCCTTTAATTTTTGTTCTGAATGAACTAAAAAACCGAGCAGAATATATGTTACAACCTTATATATTAAATATCTTTGAGTTTATAGTGTTTAGGAAAACAGATTAGAACCTAAAAATAAGCCCATTCTAAGCATTTTTTTTTTTTTTTTGCCTTTTATAGTCATGCCTTCATATACCTTCTCACGGAATCTAAGTGACAATTGTACTTTCCATCTACTTTTCGTAATGTTCCTTCAGTAGTAGTATTTGGGAAATATACGTAAGGGACATTTGCACTGACTTCTCAAGAGAATTTTTAGTTGTGACGTTGAGGGTGTGGTTGGAAGAATGAGGAAGAAATAAACAGTAATTTTTTGTTGTTGTTGTGTGTGTGTGTGTGTGTGTGTGTGTGTGTGTGTGTGAGAGAGCTTTCTGAGAGAGTACTAACATTTTTTATCACATAATGAGGGGAGAATTAAAAATTAGTTAATTATTTCAATGGTGTTTTAAAAAGTTGAAAAAGAGATGTGCAGGTAATCTGATAATACAATATGATTCTTTTTATAGTAACTGAACCCAGTTGTGAAAGTATGCCAGAACAGTCTGGTACACCAAACCGGAAAGAAATGAACATCCGCACGGTGTACCAGTAAAAAAATTGGAATCACACACGCAGTTAATTATAATAGTCTATAACTGCAAGGGTTGAAGTACATTATTAGTCTAGATTTTTTCACATTAGACTCCTTTTAAAAAATTATTAGTGAATTATTAAGAAATAGTCTTGTATAAAGTTATGACTGGATTTATTCGTTTAAATAAATGAAGAAGATGGAAGAGGGAGGGAAATTTAGCTGAGATGACATATATTGAAAATAATATTAAATATATAAAAACTAAAAATAAACAAAACGAAGGAGTATAATCAGCAACATATTATTACAGGAAAAAAAAAATATATATATATATACACAATTATATTAAATAATTAAATATATTGAAAATAAATATACAGCAAAGTACTTTATGTTCTACTGCGCAAAACACTAAACTCACACGTAATCGAGTCTACAGTCAAATCATTATTGCTTTGCACTACGCGGTAAATACGACTTAACATTATTTCACCGCACAAGTTATACGGATACCTATACTCGATATAAATGGCCTTCATATCATTCAATACTATTTTTGTGCCCACTTTACATTCGGGTGGTAAGTTATCTTTAAACACAGCCAGAATACACTCAAAAGCACGCACAAAGAGGGCATCGTTCGCTGTCACGTCATTATTAAATACAAATTTATAAACACTCCTTTCCATTCGAGGGTTTTTTTCTTACCGTCCCGAGCTTTTCAATCGTGAACTCTTCCTCACTCTGCATAGCGGCAATTGAAATAATCTTCCAAGTCGTAACGACAACTACTCATTATATAGAAATACAACTCTTCAGGGTGAACAGTGTAGGCGAACTCTGCCCTGTACCGCTCAAGTCTTTTGTACCAAAGTTCGGGATATTTCGAAGAGTCTAAACCTTTTAAATAAGCATCCAGCTCTAGACCATTCTCGCCTTGTTCATTTCTACATTCGATAAATCCGTCGAGCAGAGCGGTGTATGCGTATTTAAGAACCGTGTGAAAATAAGTCATATCCGTAACACGAGCGTCTAATATAGGCTTCAGCTTGCGGAATCCGACGATTTCAAACATTCTGTCGAGGTTGAATCGGTTTCGCGTAGGAACAAGAACGTTATTATCAGATGCACTCTTCCACATCAACTGTATATCAATGCATGGCTGAGGGGGCATCGCTAATCTGTTCTCTTCTTGTACCTACACCTGCAGGTATTTTATAACGGTCCTTACCCCACTTCTCAACTATCACGAAGATTCTATTCATCTCCTCAACACTTAAATAAATAACATTACGTTTGTTTGCGTGCCTGCAAATCGTTTCATGTACATAGTTAATGGTACCAGTTTCACGCCTGAACACACACAATGACTTCCTCACGGACACATCCTACGCGGCATTGAGAATGCTTCTCAAAGAAAGTTCCATCGTATTCGCACGTCCAGTCGGCTCAAGCTCTAAGATGACAATGAGCAACCAGTGCGCTGTTTAGCTCGGGGAACAGGTGTGGAGGAGTGAGTCACATGGGTGAAACGTGTACGGGTTTGATCGAACTCGTGTGTTTCGGAAGGGGGGGAGGTACAAGGGTGGGTGGCTCGGCTCGACGGGGGGAGCGAGCCACACCATAAACTGTTGAATCGTGTACGGGTTTGTTCCAACATGAATACTTGTGCCCCATTATACTGGTCAATCGTTTCGAGAATTTTTCCGATACATGAAGCAATACCGGTTTTAAAGTTTTATCACTCCGACTCCCCAGAAAGCTCACCAGACATTTTCGTTCATTTTCACAAACTAAACACATCTTATTCACAGTCCGGTGCAATATTTGAGAGAAACATATGCCCATATTTTTCCTTTTTGCTTAGCAGACGATACTCGTCTCTAAAGTCTGTTAAAAACTCGCACAGGCCTTTAGCCACAACTTCACTGCAAACCTCGTCATGATATATATATATATTAATATAGCGGTAAAAACACTTAAGATTCTCCATGATGACGAGATTTACATTCTCAATCATAGGGTACGAGTACTCGGTATAATGTAACATGACATAATATCGCTTGTCATACCACTCATCAACAAGACTCACTAACCATAACCGTTGCTTATCTTCTGCACGTGTTGTTTCTTCTACTTCGCGGTATATGTAACCTTTTATAAAGGTTAGGTCTACAACATACTTCAATACATCGCTTGTACCACGAAATCCTAGAATGCCCTCGCCAGAATAACCGTAGAGTATTTGTATCTCTTGTTCCTTCGCACGGTTCAATGTAGCCTTAAAAGTATCAAAGGAGGATGGAATAGGGAGTCTTTCAGTATCCATCACATCTTCACACTTTGCCGAATACCACTTCATAAACGTTGAACACGCAATATTAAAGCAAGCGATTACTGTTTTTCGTCTACGTGAGAAAGTACACGTCTGAGCTCAAGGGTTTGCAGAGGTCAACTGAGCACGCAGGGAAGAGATATGCTCAGGTAGTGGCAGGAGTCACGTGACCGATCTTAAAGTGGGCGGAGCTTAGGAATGTACACACGCACGCAAAGAAGAAAATGAAACTTTAATTGAAGCAAATATACGTAATAAATAAACATATCGTTAACAATACACACATATTTATATATATAAATACAATCAAAGATTAAGGTATCCAAAGGGTACTATACCAGATACCAGGCACCTGGTAACGATTCCTATAGGTGTTGCGGCATACCTTCGTGCCCCTAAGTTCCTTCACACACCCCAGTTTCTGCGCCCGAAAATTGTGGGTCCCCACATTCAGTTGGGGTGGCTAGTCGCCCTCATCTTCCAAACACACTAGATCCTTCAACAAGTCAAAGTTAACGACTCGTCGGTTCGCATGGTTAAGCGTGATACCCTTAGCCTTCACGATATATTTCATATTATTCCCCACCCTCACCCGTACCCCATAGGTTTTTGGCCCTGTTGATACAAATGAATCTGCGTATGCACCATCGCCATACTCATTCTTGATCTCGTCAGTTAACTCTCCAAGGAATTCCCCGATAGCAGGCATATATTCACCTTCCCTCGCTGTGAATATCACGCTATCTGTGTCAACGTACAGCACCCTCCGCCCAAGAGAGTGCAATAGTCCCCAAAGCTTGATGCGGGCGTAGGCCGTTGTGAAGCTGGCTACAGGTATGTTTGTAACGCGTTTGGTATCTGTGGCCAGTTCGGTGATTTTGTACTTTATTATGTAAGTATTACCCATATTCACGATCTCCATAACCTCTTTATCGGGAGCGTTGGCATAATCCCAGACTTCACTATAACTTTGCGCGAAATGAACGTTCCGTTTGCCAGTATTCTGTGCAAATTTCCCCCAAAGACTGTTTAGACACAACTTTGCACTAAAGCCCTTGCCAGAATTCTTAACAATTTTGGAACGGTCAAGCTGTATACCTTCATGGGCACGGTAACACAGAATATGAGCCGTTTTATCATCTACGGTATCAACCCCTATATCCCGATGCTTCTACCTTATCATTCAAAAAAGCGTTTATATATGGCGTAAAAAGGTTAGGCAGCTTCTGAAACCTGCACACCTCATGTATCTTCAATATTCTGTACCCATGGCGAACGGCTAGGTCCAGCTCAGGGCTTGTATATACACCTCTGATCTTACGTTGATTGTTTGTATGGTTACAATCACCGTTGTTCTCTTCTGCGTAATTTACGCACAGGGGAAACATGAGCTTGTGGTCTATAACAACGGGTAAGATCGGCATCCATAAATTGCGAGGGGGGAGCACGTCTAAGAAAGTGAGTCCAAAGTAGCGCTCATTCAAATTAGCGGAGAACTCCTCGATGGTTGGCATGGTGGGACCCACCAGTTTTTCAGGCGCACCTACGGGGTGTGGATTGTTCTTCATCAAGTAGAATATAAAGAACAGTCGTAGTAATGGAGTTTCACGCCCTCCGTCGGAGGAAAGTATAGCTTGAATGGGTTTGTACACCCTACAAACAAGCTGTCACCGCATTTAAGGGTACCCAACACTATTGAATGTTGATGGCCCTTATTTCTTCACGGTACTGGCCATGTGTTTCCATCCGTGCATCATACTCATGCTCCCACACGATCTTGTGAGTGAACTGGGAACCTATAAATTGATCGCGGTTACGGGTCCATGCGAGGCTGTCGGCGGTGGACCTTCCACTGAGGTCCCCTGTGACGGCACACTCAGGGCGTGGGCATCCATGCAACCAGCAGCCGTTAAAAGAGTACACAGTCTTCTCACCAGTGGTTGGATCCTCACTTAAGCCATCAACCCAAAAAACACGACCATTGACCTTAAGGGGTACTTCCCCGTGTTGCGGGCGTGTTTTATGTATACCCCGGTCTGTTGCTGTAGGTGTATGAGCCAGTAAATAGCCTTGTGCCCATAACTGCGGGGGTTGTTTCTGTGAATGACAGTTAAGGTATCTTTAGGCATGAAGTTATTCTTCAACACCATAAAACATAATGAGGCGATCGTGGTTCCGACTTGCAGCGGATCGCATTTGAAACGGGCTATGTACATCCTTCTAAAGGCCTGGAGACATACTTTAAGCACGCGCACATCATTCACGCAATAACGTTCACATTCATCAGCTATATTGTATGGACTAGCTTCATTAAAACTGTTGTAGTAGCGGTGAAAATCTTCACATTCACTATCACTCATGTTGGTGTAGTTAAAGTAATGTTTTGGGTAGGCAGTCCTAAGTAGTTTAAGGTTTCGCTAGTGAGGAATGTATAAGGGAAATACCCTTTTGAAACTTCAGCAGCTACGCCCATTACCTTGGGTAGCTTGGCTAATTTACAAGGTGCGAAGAGCAGGGTGTTTTAAACTGAACATTACCTCTTATCTGCATTTGTATTAGTTTGTTGCCTCTTTTCAAGGGTTCGCCTGTAAATGGGCCAGAATATACAGTCATTTTTTTAACTTGTCCGATAATTTGACAATATAGGATACAAAGAGTTTCACAGGGTTGTCGTGTGTAATCGTTTTAAAAACGTTTGTCCGTTTTCCACATTTGTGATACTCAACACACTCGATCCCCATGCACTCATCACAGATAGTCTGACTTACGAGTAAATGTGGAATAACCTCTTTGGTTTCAGCGTTCGCGTGTTTCTATATCGTAGTACACGGTTATGCAAGGGCTATTTTTAGGCTTAGCATCTTTCATATAACATCCATGCTTCACTCCATCCGCCTTATATTTTTCATGACATGTAGAACAGTGAATTTCACTGCATTTATGTTTGAAATTCCCCCAATTATCCATCATGTGAAACATACCGCACTTACAAATCCTCATTTTCCTGCAAGTGCCAATTGATTTATGGAGCTCAAAGCATTTATTATTGAAAAATGTACACACATTACATTCCCTCTTCTCAGTTTCAACTACACGACTTTCATATGTGGGGCTTTTACACTGCTCACATACCATGTAGCACTCCTTACAATGTTTCACTATATCATCCGCAAACTCGAGACATCCCTTCACGGATCATGATGCATTCCATATTTTCGACTTTTATCATAACTAGCGTAGAGAGTCCTTATATTACTGATGGGGAGATACGATGTTCCTGACAAACCTAAAATAAGTAGAGGTCTTGTACGATCTCTCACACAGCTTTTAAAAACATACACATTCCTACGACGATCATTCATTCCAAATACAACTATACGAGCATTCATTTCCTGCTCCACCCTTCTCAACTCTTCAGGAGGACCCATATTACACTCAAACTCAAGCTTACAATCTGAAGCCAGTTTACGGCATGCTGCACAACCGTAGGTAGCCAGATATTATACGCGATTGTATTTAGTACAGTGAACATATGAGCTAAGACTATTGCTATAAGTCGCAACCACGATCGACGTTTATATGCCTTCTGTAAATAGCCTGAGAATTGAAATTAAGAGTATAAGGTGTGACACTACGACCCGGAACCCGGAATACTCTGTCAGTATCTACCATGAAGTTGTCCATATTGAAGGCCGTACTACTTTGAGAGGCCTGCGTTATACAGCCCAAGATATGTCTACATCTGCCAAGCGTCTGAACGGTATTACTACCCAAAACTCATCTATATCCCCGTCATCTGAACCGAACCTGAAGGTCAACCTCCTCCGGACTTCACGTTCGTCGCGGTTCTGAAGGGCAAACTCCACAATACGTTCAACTACGCGTCGCAGTCCAACACTATTGCTATACATGGATGCAGGGTCAACCCTGACCACGTACCGATTTCTAGTCAGTGAAGGGGTGGGGGTAGCGGTGCGCACCAACTCGAATGTTATACCCTCCTCCACAGCCTGAGAAGCTGCGGGTGTGGGGGAAGTACCCGGAACTGAAGAGGAATAAGGTGGTATATTTGAGGAAGGTACTATTGTGGGGGATGTGTCGTAAGACGTAGAGGGTTGGAGCTCTATTACTGGGGGCCTAACAACCATCGCAATCCTGGCACGCTTTATACCTGACGTGGAGGGCTCTTCATCATGCTTCCGCTTTGAAGAGCCGCGTGCTACAGGTATCGCTGGTGAGGGTTCGTCAGTGGGGATGGAGTCTGTAGCTACACGGTCATCGGGGTCATCTGTAATATCGATGATGGGGGCTGTACATCGTCGTAATTCACGGTTCTGTGGAAGAAGGAAAACAAGAATATAAGGAGCAGCACTTAAATTTTGTTATATTTTGTAAATGACCAACTTAGGGGTGTGACGTATTAGAGATGGAATCTGTAGAAAAATTCAGGTTCACAAGCCCCTCCACATGTATTATATCTGGCCCTAAAGGATGCGGTAAAACTGTGTTTATGCTTAAAATCATTAAAGATAAGGAGGAGATGTTCTCAAAATTTGTGCATCAAGTAATACGGTGCTATTCGACGTATCAGTCAGTGTTCAACGAGTACCAAGATGAAATTTTGTTCCACAAAGGTGTATATGACGTTAATTCGTTAAAGGGTAATGAGCATACAGTCATTGTAATTGACGATCTCATGTTGGAAATGGATAAAACGTTTACCGATACATTTACAGTGTTCTCCCACCATCTTAATTAACATAAGCGTATTTTTCATCAATCAGAATCCATTTTTCAAAAATCGATACATGTGCGATGTGTCGTTAAATACATAATATCTAGTCTTATTCGCACAACGTAGAGATGTGTCACAAATTGGGGTATTAGCCAATCAAATGTTCCCGAATCAGCGTATGGAGTTTTTGAAGGTTTATAAAGAAGCCACAAGTCAGCGTTACGGATATTTGCTCTGTGACCTTCACCCGCGACACACGTTTAGGGTGCTTCTAAGAACGAATATATTCCCAAACGATCCTAAAAAGGTGTATATTCCAGAATGACAAATAGGCTGAAGAAATTTCGTGAATTAATAAAAATCTATCAACGATTGCTCGGGGCAATGGAACAGATGTTTGTTAAAAATATCGACTCCGACTTTTTAAAAATACATCTGTGAAATCTGTCTTGATGTTATAAAATTTAATGTGCCAATGAAATCCACCTCAGAAGGCTCGCTTACGTCGTGACAAGAACATAATACGTGCACTCGCTCGTAAAAGTCAAACTGTAGGGAAGAAAAAACGAATTGTTGTACAAAGAGGGAGATCATTCCTTGCCATCTTATTTTCAGTTTTGGGACCTTTACTGACTAGATTAATATAATGAAGAAAGTGCTAGTGATTCCGCACGAGGTGTAGGCTTCTTTGCCAATTTCAAAGATTCCAGATATGGCTCTAGAACCCCGTAAAAGCAGGCTTAAAAGAATGGAAAGCGAGTTGCTAGCCCTGTTAAACAGTGAAAAGTCACCTGATAAGAAAAGGATCTTGTACCAAGAGGTTTTGCAGAAATTTCCTCATGAGTACGAAGATTATAAGAATCTTACAGAGCTTCCCGTGGTTATTAGACACAGCGCGATATGGGGAAATGTACGGATATGGGGAAAGAATTTATAGGCCGCGCTTTTCAGAACATGCTGATAGAGTTTAATATCAGTTATTACACAAGCAGTTCTATACATAAGGCCTCTTTAGCTGAAAGAGTTCAACGTACCATAAAGGAACGCATGCATCGCTATTTTACACATAAAAACACATACACATATATAAGCATCTGGGGTCATTGGCGTCGTCATACAACCGTTCACACCACTGTACGATCGGTACAACACCTAATGAAGTTTTAGAAAGAGGTATGCGCCCAGAGGTGAGAAGAGATGGAGCACCGTCACTACACTCTGCACATTTCAAAATCAATAATTATGTAAGGCTATCACGTTCGGGAAGTAAATTCGCGAAGGGGTTTGAGCAAGGATGGACACGTGATATTTTTAAAGTTAGTGCTATGAGACCTAAAGGCGAGATAATGATGTATTACATTGAAGATTTGAATGGGAAGAAATCGCTCGACGATTTTACCGCGAGGAGTTGTAGAAAGTGACATTTAATTTAGGAAAAAAGTGTGTTTAAAATTGAAAAAATTTTAGGCAGCAAAGGTTCAGGAAAGAGAAAAATGTACCTGGTGAAATGGCTGGGTTACCCAGAAATCTTCAACACCTATATAAAAGCTGCTGTAATAATGAAGCTTAAATAGTTTGCAACATGGCGCCTAACCACTTCTATGTCACACTCCCGTTTTCTTCTTCTCTGTACATCTAACAACACCCTGGCCAACTTTGTAACAGAACTCCATGGGCCCATTGAGCTGAAACGTGATTCGTACGATGTGGGTTATGTGAACTCCAGTTAGCCACCAAATTTTTAACTCTTGAAAATGATCAGATCATATTTCTGGTCCTTAGAATAGTCGGTGAGTGTGAAAAAATAAGCATAATCTTAGACAATACTATGCGATCAGTTCTGTTCGGTGAGGTACAGTACTATAGTACAAATGTAACACTAGGAATCGGTCATTATGACATAGCCATGGACATTGTGTCGGGGTTAAACAAGATTCTTGAAATATCGCACCTGACAACCGATTTACTTTTTGAAGCAGTAAACATAGACACGCCTTCACCCACACTGAAGTTAAATCAACGCTTAGTAGAAATATTAAAGATAAAGAGCTGTTCACAATTAATTGTCTGCATACCGTTTCATCATTCATTTTAGTGTCGCACAAATCGAATAATTTAAAAAAATTTGTAAATCTCTTCCCACGTGACATGTGCCGGAGAAATGAAAGGCAATACATACCACATGTATTACTAAAATATCCTTGGAGGCGGTAAGGATTCCAAACAATTTCAGAGACATGTATCTGTTCGAAAAATTGTACAACCACAGGGTCACTCCAGGGCTGAGTGCCGAGTGAATCAAAATAGTACATTCTTTCCCTATTTTTAAAATAGATTGCAAACCAATGAATTCCCACATTACCAACAATGTCGGTGTTCACGATAATCCCATACCAATCTCTCGTAGTTGGCAATTTCAATATTTCATTCTTCGCGAACGCGCCGATAAATTTGGAGCGTGTGATTCGGTCACTTTTCATTACTCTCTGGAGTGTATTCGCGTCCAATTTAAAAGTCTGTGACCACTTTCACTGAAACGGTCAACTTCTATTAGAGCCTGTGATTCGAGGTACACGAGTACACTAATAGGAGCGTCTATAGGCTTGGCAAATTCCAGCTTGACTGAGATGTTCCCACTTTGTTGTGGACTTAAGTGCGTATTTATACCAGCAGATACCTTACCTTACCTTACAACCTTACAAAGGTTTCGCGCGATGATCTCTCATTTCACGAAGGTCAAGCTTGTCGCCCCTCCTCTCGAGTTGGCCTGGTGAAGTAGTGAGTTGGATTCTTGCGGTCTCCACCTCACACAGCCAGGTACACCAGGCTCATCGGGAATTGTTCTGAGCCAGGCGTCTAGTCTTCTTTTGAAGATTTCCACTGCAACTCCCTTCGTGTTTCTTAAGCGTTTGGGCAACAGATTAGACAGTTTTGGTCCTCTCACTACAAAATTATTTTATTTCAGTGTTAAGGATGTTCCCTGTCTCGCCGTCAATTTGGGAATACGACACAGTCTACCGTTTCTACTTTCCACCGTTGTTTGAGGAGTTATAAGGTTCAGAGTAAGATTAGGGACTAGTTTCTCCATTATTTTCCAAGTGTAAATAATGGTGTATCTCTCTCTGCTCCTTTCCAGTGAATATAGGTCTAGTTCGCGTAACCTTTCCCTGTAATTTAGTTCTTTGCACCCATTGATCTTGGCTGTGAAGCTTCTCTGGATCCCTTCCAGTTGTCTAATGTCTTCTTTTTTATATGGGGATGTTAGGACCTAGCAGTATTCCAATTTGGGTATTATCAGGGTTTTCAGTAGAGGAATCATTACATTCCTATCCCTTCGTTTAAAGGTTCTCAATACCTGTATCGTTATTCTCTTTGCTCTGTTTACTGCTATCTTATTTTGTGTTTCAAATTTCGCATCATCTGTCATTACAACCCCTAAATCTTTTGCTCTGGAATTTCTCTGAATTTCCTGTCCATTTGGGGTATAATATTCCAGGGATTTTAGGGGTTCTCTTTTTCCGTACCGTAATAGCTGAAATTTCTCTGTGTTAAACTTCATATTGTTGTCTTCCGTTCACTTGTAGATTCTGTTTCTGTCGGCTTGTAGAGATCCTATGTCTTCTGGGTTTCTTATTTTCTACTGATCTTTGTGTCATCCGCAAAGGATGTTACTGTGCTGTATCTGGTAACGTCCTCATCTATGTCAGTTAGCATGATTATGAAGAGTAGTGGAGCTAATACTGTTCCTTGTGGTACTGAGCTGAGGACCTCATGATGGGAATGAACTCAGAATGGTTCCCTGAGGTTTTATGATACACACAGACCGTGCATGGAACAAGGAACTCTTCTGGGATAATTAAATCCACTATAGTCCGAATAAGTAATGGTAAATGGGCTTGCATCATGAAAAAGAAAAACTATGGTATTTGTCATTTACCATTACTTATTCGGACTATAGTGGATTTAATTATCCCAGAAGAGTTCCTTGTTCCATGCACGGTCTGTGTATCATAAAACCTCAGGGAACCATTCTGAGTTCATTCCCATCATGAAACGGACATGTTATGTGCCTTGAAAAGTGGACGCTCAATTCTGCCAGTTGAGGTTTAAGTTTTGGTTTTGGCTAAAAATATAATAGTTACCCCCTTTTTCTTTGATTTATTCAATCCGACGTGAATGCAACGAGTCTTTTACTTATATTGAGGTTCTAAATGTAGTGGGGCTAGGCTGCTTTCCCTAGATCCATGTCCCAAAGCTGGATCCTGTCTGCTTTGCAGATAGCTGGTGAGGGAAGCTATATTTATGGGACCTCTTTGCGAGAGACCCGTTGCCCACGTCGGGCTTCCATCATGAAAAAGAAAAACGATGGTATTTGTCATTTACCATTACTTATTCGGACTATAGTGGATTTAATTATCCCAGAAGAGTTCCTTGTTTGCACGGTCTGTGTGTATCATATATATATAATATATATATATATATATATATATATATATATATATATATATATATATGTTATTCATATCAAAGTAAAAAAAAAAGATTATTTAAAGGCTAATAATATGCAAATGATAAGGTGATACCAAATTATGTATTTAAAGAAAACTATTCTCAAATTGTAAGATATCCGGGAGATTAGGATAACGTTCCGGGAGCCGGGAGAACACACACGATTCCGGGAGTCTCCCGGCGAATCCAGGAGGGTTGGCAAGCCTTCTAATCTCCCACCCCCTCACATTGCCCAAAACCTTGCTGCCCAAAAACTTGTTGCTCATGACTTACTCAAAACACCTTTTTATGCATGATAATTATTATAATTTGTTACTCTCAGCTATATTATATACAAGACACGTGCTGAAATTACGTATCTTGTCATTTCCCAGTTTTATGTATTTGTGGTGATGAAGTGTTATGTGGTATCCGGAAAAATCATCTCCCACAATTCACCGTCCACAATTCATCGCCCACAAATCATCGCTCAGGATAATTCATCGCCCACAATTCACCGTCCACAATTTCATCGCCCACAAATCGTCGCTCAGGATAATTTATCGCCTACGTATTATTGGGACTACCAAACTGTTTATGTATTTTCGCTCTCGTCATTTTCGTTTAAACTAACGAAAATATCACAACTTAACCTAACCAATCATCAAGGGCGTACAGTTGACCTAACCGGGCATTCAATTAACCTAAAAGTTTAATATTGGTTATTTCACCTAAATATCTTCTGATCTTTTCGTATTAGGCACTCACGATGACGTTTCGGGCAAGTTAAGGATGAGAGAATAACGCCGAAATTGATAAAAACATCCAATGCTTTGTCTTCATCTAGTATTATCTGGACTACCTACGAAAAACACATTTTCCGTTTTAAGCGGAAAAACAAAATGAAACGGAAAATGCGTGGTTAGGTCAACTGAACGCCCTTGATGACTGGTCAGGTTAAGTTGTGATATTTTCGTTAGTTTAAACGAAAATGACGAGAGCAAAAATACATAATAAACAGTATATATATAAAATGTATATATGTATGTTCGATGAATTGTATGGACGATGAATTGTGTTGCGGTGAAATGTATGAGCGACGAATTGTGGGCAGTAAATTGTGGGCGGTGAATTGTGGGCGATTAACTTTCCTAGACCCGTGTTATGTAACACTTGAGGTGACACCCCCACCCCATGTAACACTGTAACACTTGGCCTAACACCCCCTACCTCCTTCTGCGTTACATAATTTTTGAATGGCCCCTAAGTGCAATAAGCACTTTATGTCCTATGATAAGGGTATTTGGGGTAAGAAGAGTGAGTATGTTAGCTATGATTTATTAGAAATGGTTGTGCTACCTTTATTCTAATCCTCTAATGTGGTGGTGAGGATAATGTATAATTTTGCTAGTTATGTTATACATTGTGTTGAAGATACATGTTTTTGAATATTCTGCATTATGGATTGTAAGTTGAATCGTACTAAACCACATAGATTCTACTTTCTTTCAATGAAAATAATACTGAAGAAATATTTGTCTTATTTAATTTCATATAAAATTTTAGTAAAGAGGTCAATTTTCAATCTATTAATTTTTCTAATTATATAGAAAAAACGTAGTCAGATGTAACCTATATTATTTTGGCTGTAATCATGAATGTAATCGTAATCCAGGAAAATAAACGTAACCATAATCGAAACTAATGTAACTACAATCGTAATCGTAATCAAGAAAAATTACTGTGATCATAATCATAATCCAAAATATTAATATTTGGATTTCGCAATCATAATCGTAATAAAAAATATAATTATTGGAAATCTGAATCGTAAACGTAATCAACAATCGTAATTGGCCTCATGTCTGGTTGGGACTACGATGTTAAGATTTCCAAATCATAGGAACTAATAGTGAAATACAAGCAGTTGATGCGGACTCTCAAGGATAGGACTAATAAATTAATTTTTTCAAGAATTCTCCCCAGAATAGCAGGATCCGATGACTTTTTCAACAAAGCTACCACATAAATAATATTCTTAAGTCCTTTTGCCAACAGGAATATGATTAATTCATCGATTTGTGGTGTCATTTTTATAATGAAAAGGATATATTTTTACGTGATCTTCACATGAATGGTGTGGAAGCAGCTCATCTTGTCAGACTATTACATAGCTTTGCGATGGCTTTTCAGGCAAAAAAAACGGCGAAACTCCCACGCAAGCTACCAGATTAACATAAATTTTTCTTACAGTGAGTGATTAACTCCACGAAGAACCTTGAGATATTACTGCGGTACTCCAAATTTTATAAAGGTATTTTACATTAACGCTCTAAATTCAAGATTTAAATTTGGTGAATTATTAAGTATTGGCCTTGACCAAAACTTTAAAGTTGTAGCAATTACTTAATCTTGGTTAAATACAGAGAGTAGAGATTTTTCTGGAGAATATCATATTCTATTGCTGGTTATGAGACATTTAACAATGATAAAACGGTCATTTAAAACCCATAATTAATTGGCAGAAATTGACGATATAAATGCGACGTTCGTTGAAGTTAAAGACGACTCGCGAAAGAAATTAATTATAGGTTTATTATGACATAATTACTGCATTGATTATTGCACTTACATTTTTTTAATGAGATTCTTGGTCAAAAAATCCCTTACGGAGTCGGGTGAACGGGTTCTAACATAAGTGTAATTAGTGAAAGGTAATAATAACAAATGTTAAAAAAATGTAAGTGCAATAATCAATGCAGTAATCATGTCAAAATAGTAGAATCTGTATGTACGAACAGGAAGATAGTTTTAATTTGAGGTATGTACTTATAAGCGGTACCCTGTAATAAAATGCCCTTCCGGTTTAGGTTTACAATTTGTGTATAATAAATAACAATAATAATCAATAAATAATCAATGTAATAATAAATTTATAATTTCTGTAATAAATAACAATGCAATATTAAATGTAATAAATTGAATAATAAATGTATAATAAATGTATAGAACAAGTATATAGTTTAAATTCATGCGAATGTACCTATAACCGAGTCCCTTTAATAAAAATGCCCTTCCTGTGTCGGAAGAACGGGACCTAATTTATTCGTAGCGGTCTCTTGAAGGTTCCCTCCTCGGCCCCCCTTTTTCATTTGTTTTTCGGTTTCTAATTTTCGTATAATAAACAACAATGTAATAATCAATGTAATAATAAATTTATAATTTCTGTAATAAATAATAATACAATATTAAATGTAACATATTTAATAATAAATGTAATAATTATGTAAAATAACAGAATATATATGTATACAACAAGAAGATAGTTTTAAATTTATGCGAATGTGTTTAAAAAGCGGGTCCCTTTAATAAAATGTCCTTCCACTGTCGGGATAACGGGACCTAATCTATGTGCGAATTTTTTAAAGGCTCTGGAATGTTTTCCCTCTTGTTTTTGGTTCATTTGTTTTACTGTATCCACCCGAAGAGGATGCTAGTGGGCATCGAAACTGTTGTGGAAATAAACTCTGTCTATTAGAGTGGATTTTTATTATCATATAGGCGTAATGTTTGCAAGTTTCGAATCGAACGGAACTTCTCCAGACTGTAGCGATTTATTGTTTTTAAGTATATATATGTAAGAGGAAAGACTATTGCGTTGTTCATTTCTTTATGTACCGTAGGAGTTTTATTTGGACTAATTTTATCTACAGTACAGTATGACCGACAGTACTTTACTTTCACCAATGTAAAATCTTGAAGCTTTAAATGACCATCATTGAGCATGATTATGAGAATGGAAATATTGTTCATATTTTCGTTTGTAAACACGGAAGAGAAGAATTTATTTAAAACTTCCGTCATTTGTAAGTCATCGTAAATTTGTTTGTTGTTTGACCATCTCACTACCTGTAAGGTAAATTAAGATCTCCCATAATTATCGCGTCATATTCGCTACTTACATAAAAAATTAGTTCCTGAATTCTATTATCACTATCGACAGTCTGAGAGGGAGGCCTACATAATAAACCTATAATTAATTTCTTTCGTAAGTCGTCTTTAACTTCAACGAACGTCGCATTTATATGTCAATTTCTGCCAATTAATTATATTTTATGGGTTTTAAATGACCGTTTTATCATCGTTAAATGCCTCATAACCAGGAATAGAATATGATATTCTCCAGAAAAATCTCTACTCTCTGTATTTAACCAAGATTAAGTAATTGCTACAACTTTAAATTTTTGGTCCAGGCCAATACTTAATAATTCACCAAATTTAAATCTTGAATTTAGAGCGTTAATGTAAAATACATTTATAAAATTTGGAGTACCGCAGTAATATCTCAAGGTTCTTCGTGGAGTTAATCGCTCACTGTAAGAAAAATTTATGTTAATCTGGTCGCTTGTGTGGGAGTTTCGCCGTTTTTATTGCCTGAAAAGCCATCGCAAAGCTATGTAATAGACTGACAAGATGAGCTGCTTCCACGCCATTCAGGTGAAGATCATCACGTAAAAATAAATCCTTTTCATTATAAAAATGACACCACAAATCGATGAATTAATTATTTTCCTGTTGGCAAAGGGACTTAAGAATATTATTTATGTGGCAGCTTTGTTGAAAAAGTCATCGGATCCTGCTATTCTGGGGAGAATTCTTGAAAAAATTAATTTATTAGTCCTATCCTTGAGAGTCCGCATCAACCGCTTGTATTTCACTATTAGTTCCTATGATTTGGAAATTTTAACATCGTAGTCCCAACCTCACATGAGGCCAATTACAGAATCAAATGCCCTGAGGGGGCTCCTCCGCATGCCGTACATATATACATTTTAACTGCAAACAACACACAGTATTGGATGATCCCGGGTTCGATTCCTGGGAAGTACCTCATTTTTCACTTGCTCGTTCTCCCTCCTCATCTTGTGCGGAACGCTCTTCTACACAAGCGTCGTTCTTTACATTATGTATAATATATATATATATATATAATATATATATATATATATATATATACACAGGGGCGTCGATTAACTTAATTGACCTAAGAGTATGTCTTTATACCCCCTGCATATGGCCTCAAAATGCCCTTGAAATTGGTCATATTTAAAAAATTTCTAGGGGAGGCTTACAACGCCCCCCCCCTCGAACCCGCCAGCTGGATCAGCTCGCCCCCACCCACCCTTTATGGCCTGTATATATATCATCTCCCGGAATTGTATTTCAGAAAGGTGGCAAGTCTAGGGATTAGTGCTGGTGTTACATAATTTTTAAGGGGTGGTTGGATTGGTGTAACAGTGTGTTATGTGTGGGGGGGGGGGGGGAGTATAAATTTTGGTGGAAAAAAGCGTTACATAATTTTTTAATGACCCCTTAAGGAACATGAGCTCCTCAAACTTGCTGTCAATAAACCTGCACCTCTCTGACCTGAACACCTTCCCTGCAGCAGAGAAGAGTCGCTGGAAAAATTAGAACGTCCATTCATGAGTACCACAATCCTGTAACTCAAATATATGTAATTCACTTGTAATCATATTGTAATCAAAGATCAGGACGATTTTATGAATAGATTTCGATTACAATTATGATTACGAACTATAGAAGAAGATGGATTACGATTACGAATATGATTGCATTGTTTGAAAATGTTTGATTACGATTACATAGTTATGAATATGTGGATTACGATTACGATTATGAATACACCGTAATCGTAATTAATTACAAAATTATGATAATAATCAAACCCATGTCTGGTCCCAACATACAACATAAATATCGTATTTTCATCATCATTACCAAACTAGTCAATGTAGTCCGTGATGTCGTCAACATAGGCTTCAGGATAGCAGTATCTCCTTCTCCGAGTTGGGATTCTGTCGCAGAACTCCTGTAATTGTCCTCCAACTCCAAGACAGAAAATCTCTTTGTTGTAACTACTGTTAAGCAAGGTTTATGCTGCCTAGGTCGGACCCCATTTCGAATTGGCTCAAACAGTCGATCCCCAATGAAGGGGAAAGAGGGGTGGGAATGACGACTGGTCGGGGACTGATTCGTCGTGGTGTTTTCACGGGATATCTGCCCTGTCTGAGAACTCGCACCCAAACTCTAAAAGAAAATCCTGTACTGAATTAAATCTAGCTGCCAAAGCACTAAATTCCTCTCTCAATACCGTTGCCTCTCCCCAACTTCTTTGAAGTTCATCTCTCGCCGAAATCACTTTTTTTCATACTTCTCAGTTTACACAAAAACTGCAAACCAAAAGGTTAGAAGAAACAACGTTAAAAAATACTGAAGAAACTTTCCATTGCATTCAGAATAACCGCGAAGATTCGAGGGGCATGTCTAGAAAAACTTTTTTATGAAAATTAATTTCGCAATCTAACAAGTAGGCAAAAAAGTTTGGAAAGAATTAGGGATTAGTGACCTGAAGATAGTAAATATGAGTCCGGAATTACCAAAAAAGGCATTTCTACACCCACGCATAATTTTTTTAGCAGGTAATTGAGAGGTCTAACTAAGGATTAGCAGTGACAAATAACAGCCATGTGGTGTATGTATTAAAAAAATCCTAAATTTCCTGTGTAATAATTATTAAATATGGAAATAAGACAGAAACACTAATAATAATAAATGATAACAAATTTGTTTACTCACATGCAACGATGAGTGATATATTCCGCACTAAATACCTATGAGCAAAATATTAATAAAATGACAATTTAGACAATCAGGCACATTAATCAATCAGATACACACAAAAGAAGATCGACCTTCAAATCGTTTTACAAGAGCTGTGGAAAAATGCTTTCGATCTGGGTAAAGGCCAAACGACTTTTTCATTGATTTGCGAAATACATTTAATGATGAAGTCTGTCTGATATTTTATGGGAAGTGCATTCTATACATCTGTTCCTTTGAAAGAGAGAGTATTTCTGCAGTTTCCGTTGTATAATTTGGTTTGAGCATAAAACCACCTGGGAGTCTAGTGTTATAATGATGTATTTGATAAGGGTGATTGTTCTTTGAATGGGTGAGGTATGTTGAATTTATTGATAACTTTGAACGTATTGACAACAACAATGAGTTTGTATAAGTCATTTAGCTTTAAACTTGGGAAGTGTGACTTTGTCTGTTATCATTATTTGAGAGAGTTTGCAGGCATTTCTTTTTATGAATGACCTCCAAAGGATGTTTTATATGAGGTGCAGAGGGCAGAAGTAATCTCTCTTTCTGAGAAAACTTTTGTATCTCAATTTTGAAAATATCAATTACATTTTCTCTTAATCAATTTTGATGATGTTTAACATGGGTATAGTAACGGTATATTACTAAATGAATGTAACGGTATAGTTATACGTGTAGGAATCCAAGTAACGGCATACGTATGGGTATAGAAATAAAAAATCGAAGTAAAAGTATAGGTATATATGGAAATATTTTTTTAGGGAGGTAGGTATATAGGTATAGAAATGCATTCTGGTATTCAACCTTGTCCCAAGCATACGTACGTCGTTTTCTCCAAGTGAAGTAAAAGTTCGTTTCATTAATTTACTAGTTTCAAAAACGAACAAAAATAAAATTAATATAAGAAACTCTATAATCAGTTTCATTCTATACTGTAATTATGAACAATAAATAACCTACAGGCATAACTATAATCTACGGAAATGTCACCCTTGGTTGAAATTATTTTATAAAAGGGGTAATAATAGTAATAATAATAATAATAATAATAATAATAATAATAATAATATTATTATTATTATTATTATTATCATCATCATCTACAAGCTAAATTCAGCATATACAATCATGGTCATAAGTATTATAGGCATCTTATCTAATGTTTATGAAAATAAGTGTAGAAAGTTTTTGAGAAAATGTTAGGTAGGATATAATTTTTCTTTGGCTTCTTTTTGGGAATCGAAGCTTAGTGTGAAATTATTGTAAATTAGTGTGAAATTATTGTAAATTTCGAAATGAATTGTCACACGTCAGCTGGGAAAACGTAATGGGGATCTCCAACTCAAAACTAATGTGGGAATCGTTTGAAAGAGTATTTAGGACGATAAATGAGGAATGTGTACCGTACAAAATTAAGCGTGCGAAAGTAACCAACAAACCCTTATGGTTTACTTCAGAGTAGGAGACATTATAAAGAGTAGAGATAGTGCTTATAGGCTACATAAGTGCGATAAAGACAATTTGTGGTTACGAAACATCTACATATCTCTAAGGCGTGAAGCGAAAAGTGTAATAAAAAAGTCCAAGCGCGAATTGGAAATCTCCATAGCTCGTGACGGTAAAGAAAACCCCAAGCGATTCTTTCAATACGTCAACAATAGAAATCCAGTAAAAAGTGTCTTGGGGCCGTTGAAAAATGTTAACGGAGATCTAGTTTCTGAAAACAAGGAAATGGCTACCTTGCTAAACGAATTTTTTACGTCAGTTTTTACTATAGAAGCTGTAACGAATATCCCTACGGTCATAGACATAATACCTTTTGATAATGGTAATATTTTGGATAATACTGTGGTTAGTGAAGGGGAGGTAATGCGCTATATTGATAAAATGAAAATGCGTAAATCCCCGTGGCCGGATTCCATATATCCCATACAACTAAAAGAATTAAAAGATAGCATTTTTGTGCCACTAACAAAGATTTTTAGTGCGTCTATTTCTGAGGGGTGCGTACCAGAAAATTTCAAGTTAGCAAACGCAACACCTATCTTTAAGAAAGGCGATAAGGGTGCGGCGGGAAATTATAGGCCAATCAGTTTAACGTCTGTTGTAGGTAAGCTACTGGAATCAATAATTAGGGATCGTATAGTCGAACACTTAGAATTGCATAACTTAGTTAGAAATACGCAGCACGGTTTTAGGCGAAACAATTCTTGCTTAACTAATCTTTTAGAATTTTTCAAAGCGTGGTTGACGTTTACGATGGTCATCGGGCGGTTGATGTAGTGTATTTAGATTTTCAAAAAGCGTTTGACACCGTACCGCACAAAAGACTCATTGAAAAAACTAAGGCTCATGGAATCAGGGGTGTAGTAATAAATTGGATAGAAGAGTAGTTGCGAGGTAGGAAACAGAGGGTGGTCGTTGATGGAGCGGAGTCGTGTTGGGCTAATGTAGCGAGTGGCGTTCCTCAGGGTTCTGTATTGGGCCCCTTGCTTTTTCTTATATATATTAACGGTTTAGATGTCAGCCTAGTCAGTACAGTTTCAAAGTTTGCGGATGACACGAAGCTGAGTGGTAGGGCGATTAATGACGAAGATAGAGGTAAAATCCAGGAAGATCTGAATAAAATCGTTGATTGGTCAGTTACATGGCAAATGAGATTTAACGTCGATAAGCGCAAAATTTTACATATAGGTTCGCGTAACGGTAATTTTGCATATAGTAAGTATGTCAGGAAAGGAGTTAACAAGCGTAGAGCAGGAAAAAGATTTAGGAGTTATAGTCACTGGTGATTTAAAAGTAGCGAAACAAAGTACAGCAGCGGTCAATAAAGCGAACAAAGTGTTAGGTTTTATAGCTCGGAATTTTGAGTACAAATCGCGCGATATTATAGTTCCTCTTTATAAATCAATAGTTAGACCCCATTTGGAGTACACGATCCAATTTTGGAATCCGCATATGCGAAAAGATATAGACAAACTCGAAAGAGTTCAAAGACGAGCAACTAAGATGATTCCATCGCTTAGGTCAAAGTCGTACGAGGATAGGCTTAAGGAGTTAAAATTGACTACACTCGAGACTAGGACGCTTAGGGGTGTTCTAATCCAGGTTTTCAAAATTATGAATGGGTTCGATAACGTAGATAGAGATAGCTTTTTCGAAATATCTTAATATAATAGGACTAGAAATAACGGGTGTAAGTTGACAAGTAGAAGGTTCGAGACAGCAATTGCCAAAAACTTTTTTACGCATAGAATAGTAAATAGCTGGAATAGTTTGCCGGTAGAAATAATTAGTAGCACGTCTATAAACATGTTTTAAAATTGATTAGACGCATATGTTGATATATTGGGTATAGTTTAAGGTAGTAAAATTAAGGCTTTGTGGTACGGAACCCACGTAAAATTGTAGGTCCCCTCTGCCACCACGGAGGACATGCACAATACACAATTACGAACACAATTAGGTAGACCAGCCATGAGTGGATCCTAGGGTCTTTGTTGGTCTGAAACATTATAACATTATAACATTACGGTAGGCCAAGACTGGATGACGCTGGTTCTCGTGATTGGTTCTACCACCCTGTACCTCACTCTTTTTTAAGAACGCCCTCCTCGACTCAGTCGAGGAAGCAACTTTGTCATTCATTGTTTTGCATTTATTACTGTGTATTACAAATGTTCGGTGACGGGTAAAGCTTTGTTAATTTGTGGATTTATTAATTAATCGTGATCTTAATTGTTACTTTCGGGAATGATACGCATTCACTACCCTTATACGGTTTACATTAAATATTTTTATAATTGTCATCATGCATGATGATATTATGGTCCTAAGCCCCATGGCAAAAGTACTCTTAAATTTGTTTACTGCAAAGTTACATTTAGCACCAACTCCCTTAAAGTTTTCAACACTGGGAAAATCGTTTTAATGCTTCTTGAGGTTTATTATTAATATATTCGTTCATGTTCATGTCAGGCAATTCGGAAGGCAACACACCCCTGTGTTCAGGGGCGTGTACAAGGGGGGGCGCGTGTCCCCTCTATAAATTCTATTGTTCCTATATAATTCCATTTGTTCTTATAAATTCCAAAGTAATTTTCAATTCGATACTTATTAAAGTTTTTATTGGTCTTCAAATGTTTAAATAAAAAAGTTTGTCAGAAAATGAGTGTGCATCTCAACCTTCAGCTACTTAGTTATATGCTCCAGATGTCACCAGAACGCGTTTCTGAGTACTCTATTTCCAAAAATTTCTTCACCCACCTCCCCCTTTCCTTAATTTCTGTACACGCCCCTGGTGTAAACTACATAAAAGCATAAGTCGTTACTTACATAACAAAATAAAACGCTTAACTACGTGACTGCCTATCATAAATAAGAGCATGCTACCATGCTACCATGCTTCATGAATAATTATCAGGGAGTGTGTTTGCATAAATATTTGCTATTTCTTCTTAAACTAAAGCGAAGTATCTTTTTTATACAGTAAAGTTTTTGTTGGAAAAGATTAGTTTTTGCTTCAATTATTTATATTTTATCAATCCCCCATATATATATATATATATATATATATATATATGATACACACAGACCGTGCATGGAACAAGGAACTCTTCTGGGATAATTAAATCCACTATAGTCCGAATAAATAATGGTAAATGACAAATACCATAGTTTTTCTTTTTCATGATGCAAGCCCGACGTGGGCAACGGGTCTCTCGCAAAGAGGTCCCATAAATATAGCTTCCCTCACCAGCTATCTGCAAAGCAGACAGGATCCAGCTTTGGGACATGGATCTAGGGTTTAAAGCAGCCTAGCCTAGATCCATGTCCCAAAGCTGGATCCTGTCTGCTTTGCAGATAGCTGGTGAGGGAAGCTATATTTATGGGACCTCTTTGCGAGAGACCCGTTGCCCACGTCGGGCTTGCATCATGAAAAAGAAAAACTATAGTATTTGTCATTTACCATTACTTATTCGGACTATAGTGGATTTAATTATCCCAGAAGAGTTCCTTGTTCCATGCACGGTCTGTGTGTATCATAAAAAACTCAGGGAACCATTCTGAGTTCATTCCCATGTGTGTGTGTATATATATATATATATATATATATATATATATATATATATATATATAGGACGACGATTGTATAGGAGATATTCCGCGCAAGACGAGAGAGAGAGAACGAAACAAATGAAAAAATGAGGTAACCACCTATACAAGCGTCGTTCTTTACGTTAATTATACTGCGTGTTTGCAGTTAAATGTATATAATGTTACGGCATGCGGGAGGTGCCCCCTTGGGGCATTGGTTTCTGCGAGTATGTAGAAGAATTACGGCATTTGGAAGAGTAAGGCCCATGGTGTAATGGTTATCGCATCTGACCGGCAATCGGAAGATCCCGGGTTCGATTCCCGGGTGGTTACCTCATTTTTTCATTTGTTTCGTTCTCTCTCCCTCGTCTTGCGCGGAATATCTCCTATACAAGCGCCGTTCTTTACGTTAATTATACTGCGTGTTTGCAGTTAAATGTATATAATGTTACGGCATGCGGGAGGTGCCCCCTTGGGGCATTGGTTTCTGCGAGTATGTAGGAGAATTACGGCATTTGGAAGAGTGAGGCCCATGGTGTAATGATTATCGCATCTGACCGGCAATCGGAAGATCCCGGGTTCGATTCCCGGGTGGTTACCTCATTTTTTTCATTTGTTTCGTTCTCTCTCTCTCGTCTTGCGCGGAATATCTCCTATACAAGCGTCGTTCTTTACGTTAATTATACTGCGTGTTTGCAGTTAAATGTATATATATATATATATATAATATATATATATATATTATATTAGGGTGTGCCTAAGGCATAGAGTGAGAAATTCAAAGCAATGTTTTACATCGGCCAGGTCGAATTATCATGCCACCTCATGTAAAAACTCTATATATGAAGTTTTATCACTATAGCAAAATATTTAGGACTTGCCCAACGCAATCAAAGTTGAGAAGCAAATGTTTTGTGTCGATGATTAGTTTATGGCGACGGTGTGCCTAGTGTACTGGTTTTATTTCAAGCTATGTTTGGATTTGTGACATCGCAACCGTTTTAAAATATGTTGTTAGTTTAACCTTTCAGCATATAAATTTTTTTGTGTTTCACTTTTAAGTTTTCTTGTGGTTGTGAGATGTATTTTAATTTATTGCGTAAGCCTTATGTTTAACACCTCGGGTTTGTATGTAATATTCATTTTAACTAAATTTATTCTTAGACTACGGTTACAGGTGCACATCGCCATAAGAAATTATCAGGGCAATTTATATCGACTTATTATGGTTTTATTTTTTTTTGCCTTGGAATAATTACCTATATAACGACGAGTAAGACATTTGCTGTTAATTCATTAATATTATCAGTCCAATAAAGTGAATGTTTTTATTCGGTCACTATTTCAGATATTTAATTATTTTTTCTACTTTACAGGTAAAATGGCGGAGGCAACAAGAAAGAAGACAGAGATTTGGTTGATTGGTGGTACAGGAGACCACTTTCATCCTTCTAAGCTACCTTCACGTGGTGAGGTTTTAAAAGTGTTGTTCGATTTTCATACACGTAAGAAATTGAAGTTGGATGAGAGCATAAAGGAAACTGTTGCAATGATTCTTCCAATTTGGGAACAAGCACAGATATCAACAAGGGCGAAGAATCATGTCTGGGATCAGCTACGACGTCTTCACAAGGAATGGCAAAACCTCAAGAAACGTATATCAAGAATGTCAACAACTGAAGAGAGAAATCGTGAAACTTTTAAAAATTTGTTGGATGATCTCTTTGATATTGCACATCAAGATGCCATGACTATGATAATGATAGAAGAGGATGTAGCAGCAGCTTTAGATCGCACAAAAACAAGCAGCAGGAATGCCTCATACATTTTCTCTGCTTTATCTGCATTTACATCCAATCAGTTTAAAGCACCAGTTGGTGAACTTATGATTAGTCCATCTGCAATACACCGAGCGAGGAGAGATAGACGTGCAACCTTAGCATCTGAGATCAGAGAATCTTTCAACCCGCAAGTGCCACTAACTTTGCACTGGGATGGGAAGATAATGGCCGACTATACAGGAAATGAGCGAGAATCTGTGGATCGTCTTCCGATAATGGTTTCTGGGAAGGATATAACCAAGCTACTCGCTATACCCAAACTGCCATCAGGCACAGCTGCAGTTATGGCAGAAGCTTGCATGGCTGAGATCAGAAGCTGGGGTCTTGAACAGAGAATTGTAGCTATGTGCTTCGACACAACGGCATCTAACACAGGTTTGAAAGGTGGTGTTTGTATGAAACTTGAAAGTGAGGAACTGTTATAAATTTTGCCATACAGCAACTGAGCACTAAACATCCCAGAGACGACTACGAAGAACTTTTTGAGCTGACAGTCATCTTTCTAGGAGGAGAGCCACCGAAAGGAATAAAGTTCAGATACCCAGGAACATTTCACCGAGCGCGTTGGGTGGCACGTGCAATATATGCTATCAAGATGTGTCTTTTTAAAGACAATCATACTCTCAAACGGTATGGAAGCACTTAAATCGAGTGGCACTATTCACAACTACGGTGTACATAAAGCACTGGTTTTCCTGTCCATCACCAAATGAAGCCCCACGGAACGATCTTCATTTCTTGAAGGCGCTACCCAGATAAGGAAGTCTCGGAGGTCGCCTTCACGGCATTTTCTCGACATCTTTGGTATCTGTCTGAAACATTGGTAGGTCTCAGTCTTTTCGATGATTCAGTCACCGTCGATGAAAAACGACTCATGGTCCAGAATATGCGCAAGATTCAAGGATCTGATGAACCTCCAAAAAGACACCCTCCTGTACATGATCTCCCTTCAAAATCACTACACGACTTTTATACCACTTCCACCAAGAACCTTTTCCAGATCCTTGAATTGGATGGAGCATTTTTAGACCTTGACCCGCAACAATGGGAGGCAGAGAAGTCATATAATGAGGCAAAAGATGTCGTTCCAGCCCTACGAGTGAGTAATGACTTGGCAGAAATGGGAGTTGCCCTCATGCAGTCTTTCAGTGAATCACTGGTCAGAGATGAACAGCAGAAACAATTCGTCCTGCAAATGGTTGAGTACCACCGGAACAAATTTCCGAAAGCTCAAAAGCAGTAAATAGAACAATTACATAGTGTTTCTCTTTGTTTTAATATCATATTTGGTTGTTAAGGCATTCATTTTGTAACATTCATTTGGAAAATTGTAATATTGCTAATTTTGTCTAATTGTACAGTATAATTTTCTAAGCCTTGGGCAAGTTCTAAATTTACTCCAGTTTTTCTAAAAATTGGAAAATTTAATTTTTTCTTTAGTGGAACCCAATAAGAACCTGGCCAATATAAATTTCAAAACTTCATAAAATAGACACATCCTAATATATATATATTAATAGTTTTTTAGCGCAATAACCTTACTTAGATACAATGAAAAGAAAAAAGACATTAAAGTGGGAAGTAGGTGTTAATGGAAATCGGCCACGGATGGCGTGTTTCCAGAGTTAGTGCTCCTACTGACCACGCCATCCACAACCCCAAAAAGGTTTGTTCAGACGATACCAATATGTATGCTGTTTTTCACCAATATTTTATGCTGTTTTTCATCCTCCCTTCAACTTCTTCGCCATTCTAAAGCACATAAAGGACCATAGTCAAAAAGCGTAAATATTAGTCTCGCTTGAACGAACCTCTTTGGGGGTTCTGGATGGTCAGGTTGGTGGGAGCGCCAAATCTGAAACCACGTGGCACGGGTTCGAGTCCCACTAACTCCTAGCTTCCCACTTTAATGCCTTTCTTTTCTTTTAACGCCCTATATATTTTTTGCAAAATTACGAAACAGGTATATTCTGTTAAAGATACGAAAAGTGTCAGTCTCAATTTTTCAGTTTTGTTAGTTACAAATATCACTGACAAATTTTCATTTAAATCGTTTGCTCAACACATACACACACCACTGAATGCCCTTACGGATAACTCTCTCCAGCATCAGTTCAACTTAGGGATTAATTGCCTTTACGAAATTGTCCTCCTCGATATGCTTATTTCAAATTGATTAAAAGGATAACAACGTGTTACTATCATTTACGTAATACTATTATCTATTCACCCTATATTAAGTTACTTTATGATGAAACATAATCATGTTTATTGAGATAACCTCCCACCCCTTATAAGACAATTTACCTGAGGATACCCATACCCCGACAGAAACTAATAATAATAATAATCCAAATATGCAGACAATACACCCGTGCCACTGGTAAACAAGACATCAATTGCAAGAACCTTGAATTCTTTCATGTATTTGAGGCAACGAACTGCATGCTCATAGTGTTGCTGATGGCGAGTGGAGGCGGGAAAAATCTGTCGTTCAGCACAGACTTGAGATGAGACCTCACTGGGGTACAGCATTCATTGCAGTCACATTTGACGATTTGTAGGAAATACTGACTGGCCCTCACATGTTTTGAAAACCATTCTTCGGTCACCTTAGGCAAGACTGTCTCTTGCATTTGCCTACGCCATTCTGCGACGACTGGAGCACCATCAGTCACAGTCTCCGACCAAACTTCGCCAGAGCTTCACCAGTGTGCCTGAAGTTTCGTTTCTCCATTTGTGCATCGATCGTACGATCCTGTGCATCTAAATGAAACCAAAATGGTCGTACGGAAGCATAGACCAGCAAGACTTCAAATGAGCCATGCGCCGTTCTCCCTTTTTACCAGACTTTTTTAGGCGTTGCTAATGTACTTAAACTTTTGAACATTAATGTAGCATTTTCATGACAATATTGTGAAAAATGTCATAAAGAATACTTTTACCAATAACTCAGGCATTATTTATAAAATTGGTTGCAAGCAATGTGACTCCTTTTACATTGGACAGACGGGAAAAGATTTGAACACACGTGTAAAAAGTATCAATATTCTGTTAGAATGGGAGAGTCGTCGAATGCCCTTTTTGTCCATTTGTCAGAGTTGTCCCATGGTATTGATTAGAACAATTCTTCAATTTTGTTTCACTTAAACATCATTGTTAATAGAAACATTCTTGAGTATGCCATTATTCAACTTTCAAACAATTTCAACCTTAGCCAGGACCTTTTTTTAACTCGATCCTGTTATTTTGAATTCTTTCAGATCAGATTTAGATACGAAGGGCAAGACGATAAAACGCACACCCGAGTAGCGGGACTGGAACTGTACAGCCCATTCGAAATGTTCTGGGCCTCTGCCTGATTCACTTTTCATTAATTTCTGCAACATTCGTGGCCTTTCTCAAATTTTCGATCTTTTGAACATTACCTGTCCTTCTCTAAACCTCATCGTCTTTTCCTCACTGAGACTCAGGTGTCTGGGACGACTCACAGCAACCTCTTTTCTGTACCCTCTTACTTTCTCGATACTCACTTTCACTCCAAAGGTGGATGTTGCGCATATGTAAGCAATGACTTAACTTGTTTTCGTATTCTCGAACTCGAATCTTCGCAGTTCTATCCCTTCTGGCTACGGCTTCATGTCAGTCTCAAACTAAATATATCTGCGCTGTTTACCTTTCTCTTAATTACACTGACTATCCAAAATTCTTTGACTACCTCACTTCCAAAGTAGAATACATTCTATCCCGCTCTCCCTTTGCTGAAATCTTTTAGGAGATTTTGATGTTCACCATTTCACTAACATCCCTAGTGAACCAGCTTACAACTTTTCTATCCTAAATGACTAGAGCAGATTGTACAGCACCCTACTCGTATCCCCGATCGCCTTGCAGATGGGCCCAACATTCTGGATTTATTTCTTACCTCTCATCCTTCTTCTTACTCTGTCAAACTTTTTTTCTCCGTTGGGTTCCTCCGATCACAATGTTATATCTGTTTCCTGTTCCTTAGGCAGTACAGAGAGCGCAACAGAGAGGAGGCTTTCAGAAGGTACCATCGCCATCCAACTCCTGACTCTCACTCAGCTTATATTTCTGCTCGGAATCGTGCAAAATCTGTTCTTCGACTCGCCTAAAATTCCTTTATCGGACAAAACTGTAAAAACCTATCCAATTCTAATTCTACTCGCTCTTTCTGTCATCTAGCTAAGAACCTCTTCAACAACTTTACTTCCTCTTCTTTCCCTCCTCTTTTCCATTCCGACAGCTCAGTTGCCGTATCTTCTCCTGACAAAACTGAACTCTTCGATCAAACTTTCGCTTCCAACTCAACCATGAACGATTTCGGTGGGGAGGGGGTTAGCCCCAAAGTTGCATAAAGGGGGGTGAGGGGGTTTTGGGAGCATTCAGTTGACCTAACCGGGCATTCAATTAACCCGGACAACGCCGGGTACCTCACCTAGTATATATATATATATATATATATATATATATACACAGGGTGTTTCATAATATGTGGGATGCACTTTCAGGATGGATTCAGGACCTGAAAACAATGAATAAAGTTTATATAAACATATGCCCGAAATCGCTTTCTTTCCGAGTTACAGCCCGTTTTGTGTTCCAACAATTCTTTCCGCAAACTGTTTACAAACACTGCTTGCCGACAATGTTTGTGAATGTGTATGAGACTTATTTCATGTATTTCCTTGCCGATTGTAATGTTTTCTACACTCTATGACATGTTTCAATATCGTTGAGTGTAGAGCCATCAGTCAGTCAGAGGTGCATCGCGGTGTTTCACTGTTCGTATTCGTAACTTCTTACCGTGAATAAGTGCAGTCCAATGAAAAGAAACCTTTAAAAGTTTTTGTGCTATTTAGTGATAGTGATAGTGTGCATTTGAAGTGAGAATGGAGGCTTATTCAAACAGAGAAATGGCAAACATGCATCTCATATATGGACTTGCCGAGTGTAATGCTGCCACAGCAAGAAGTCTGTATGCGGAAAGGTTCCCGAATCGCCGTCTGCCAGATAAGAAGACCTTTCAGAGAATAGACGAGCGTCTTGGTGATACAGGATCATTCAACAAACGAGTTGGTGGTAGACCAATCAGCGCCAGAACTGTTGAGTTGGACGAGCGGGTCCTGACTCGCGTGAAGGAACATCCTGGTGTCAGCACCCGAAAGATAGCAGCAGCAGAATGTAAGATCCCAACTGTGTGGAGAATTTTACGGGAACAAGAGCTTACCAATATCACATTCAGAGAGTACACGGCCCTACTGAAGCTGATTTCCCCCACAGAGACTTTTTGTACTTGGTTCCTTCAACAGTGTGCTCGCGATCCTCTGTTTCTATCCGCCATGTTGTTTTCTGATGAGGCTGCCTTCACAAGAAATGGCGTGATCAGTTTTCACAACTTCATCACTGGGCCGAAGAGAATCCGCATGCCATCATCTAGTCAAGGCACCAACAACAATTTAGTATCAATGTATGGGCAGGACTTCATGCCGACAATTTAATCGGTCCTTTTGTTTTGCCTGGAAGATAACAGGAGAATCCTATTCCAATTTTTTAAGGAATGATTTAAGCGATTTACTAGATGAAGTTCCTCTTGGTGTCCAACGTCGTATGTAGTTTATGCATGACGGCGCTCCGCCTCATTTTAGTCGAGTAGCCAGAGGCTATTTGGATGACCATTTCCCTGATAAATGGATAGGCCGTGGAGGACCCATTGCGTGGCCTGCTCGCTCCCCGGACCTGAATCCACTCGATTTTTAGCTGTGAAGTCATCTGAAATCCATCGTTTACGTGACATCCATTAATAACGTTGAAATGCTTCGCCAACGTGTAGAACAAGGATGCCAGAAAATCCGATCAATACTTAGAATGTTTGAACGCGTCAGGCAGTCTATGACGAGGCGTGTTCAGGCGTGTATTCAAGCGTAAGGTGGTCATTTTGAGCACTTCCTTTAAAGGTAAGGCGATACTTGCTGGAACACATAACGGGCTGGAACTAGGAAACAAAGCGATTTCAGACATATGTTTATATAGACTTTTTTCATTGTTTTTAGGTCTTGATTCCATCCTGAAAGTGCGTCCCACATATTATGAAACACCCTATGTGTGTGTGTATATATATATATATATATAATATATATTATATATATATATATATATATATGTGTGTGTGTGTGTGTGTGTGTGTGTGTGTGTGTGTGTGAGTCAAAAGTCATGTCCAGTGATTTTTTGTTGGGGGATGTTTAACTTTCTTTGCAACATCTAACTTATGCTCTGCTGTAATTGTTTGTCCCACTTATTTAAGCATTTAAGATATGACGTCATCCTGAATTGCTACTTCTCTGAAATAATAAAATATTATTGCCAACACTTTATTGCATCTTGATTTTGTAAATGAAGTTTCTTCTTGTATTGTGTTTTCGTATAGGGAAAAAAGGTAATATTTTGCGAATCTTTAAACTTTAAAGTCATTGATATTATATTAATGACAGAAATTTACTAAATGTCTGTTTGAAAATAGGGTAAATATTCGTTTTACTCCACTCAAGTTTTATAAAAAGTTTTAGAAACGTGTAAATGCTAGGCTCGGGTTTAAAACATATAAAGAAATTTTATTTAGTAAACGATAAGTTTGATTTTAATCTTTTATTTCATTATTTTGTGAATTACATTGAAACAAATTTACTTATGACACAGTGTATCTTATCATTTGCCCTAATTAAAAAGTTTATATATAAATTCCTTGTTAGTTTATCTTTATTGAAAGATACAGGAACTTTTATTGTTAGAACATTAAAGTATATGCTAAAATCGAATAAAAAATGATAAAGTTAACAAAAAAGTGTTATTTTTATAGGAAAACTGTACTTTTTTAAAATTTTAAAGAATCTGAAATTCCAAGCCATGTGGCAGTCAAAAGGTTTTAATGTTGCTAGTAATTTAACTATAGTCACATAGTGCATTGGCAATTATGTATTTTTGATACTGTGTTTTATTTTCAGCTGTGTGTAAAAATATCTAAGATTTAATTTTTAGATATACTAAAGTGAATTTCATTTTACAGGCAATAATGGACAAGTTTTTGCAGAAGTCGTCAGAGCCGTCCAACAAGAAGCGGAAACGTTCTGTCAACCGAGCCTTTCTGGACAAGTATGATGTAGCCGATGTTAGTGGCAGAGGGATATGTGCCATGTGTTCTAAAAAACTTGCCGAGGAATCTTTGAAGCCGAACAAGCTACAGAGACACTTGGAAACTCACGCCAACGTTGCTGTACTGTCAGAAGAGGCTCGCAGAAGAATTTTTCGTTATCGTTACGACAATTTGACTAAGTCTCAGTCTGTTCTGACCAGAGCTCGTCTCAAAAAGGGAAAATGGAAATCTTTTTATATAAGACAGCTTTCCTCATTTCTCAGCAAAAACGTCCTTTCACGGAGGGAGAGGCTGTCATTAAACCAGCTTTAACAAACTTTTGTGAAATTTTTGAAGGTGAACTATTTCCCAAGAAAATAACTGAAGCTGCTGAAGACTGTACTTTGAGCAATAACATAATTACAAGACGCATCCAGTGCATTGCAGCAGACCTAAAGGAGCAAATTTTGGAAGACTTCAGAAATTCCCCATGGACAGCACTGGCAGTGGATGAGTCAACGGATATTACATCACAGCCGCAGCTTCTGATCTTTGGAAGGTTTCTTAAAGAATCCTCAGTAGCTGAGGAACTGCTTACTTGCATTGCACATGAAACCACCACAAGAGGCGAGGATATTTTCAATGCTATAGATAAGTTTTTCACAGAAAATAACCAGGACTGGAGTAAAGTAAGTGAATGTAGCATGGATGGTGCTCCATCAATGATTGGGAAGAATATAGGTATTGCGTGGATTATTATCAAGAATGCATCCGCTCATTAAAACAAACCACTGCATCATCCATCGTCAAAGTTTGTCATCAAAAGACCTGTCTCCGAGCTTCTCTGATGTGATGCAGGTAGTTATAACAACTGTCAACTGCGTCAAGGCTAGGGACCTGAACGCCCGCATATTCAAGCAACTGTGCATTGCCGAAAATAGTGAACACTAGCAACCTTCCTTCAGGATCAGGGTCATAAGAATGCTGATTATTTTCGTGACCCCCACTTCCTTGCTCGCCTTGCGCTTCTGACAGACGTATTTGATCATGTCAATAAACTCAATGTTGAACTTCAAGGAAAAGGTAAATGGGTGTTTGATCTTCAGTGTGCAATAAGGGCTTTGCATTCCTGCAAACACGATTTGCAGGAATATTTACAGAACCTGACAGCAAACTTCAATGACAGATTTCCCGAGTTGCTTACGGAATTTTTTGATTTTGTTCAGTTTCCGTTCAAGACAGACGTAAAACAGTGTGGCTCTTTCGCACTCGAAATGGCAGAATTGCAGCTGACAACGAGGCAAGGGTGAATTTCGACGTCTATGATGACACAGTAAAGTTTTGGATTACTTTATCAGAGAAACATTTAGCAGTAAAAAGTCGAGCTATCAAGGTTCTGGTACAATTTGGAACCACCTATGTCTGTGAGGCAGCTTTCTCGTCAATGGTTTATAAAAAATGATTACCGTAACCGTATTTCAAACTTCAACTTAGAAAATTGTATGCTATGTTGCTTAACTTCGTACACCCCAAGTATAGAAAATTAATCAAATGATGACGTGCACAATGTCAGATGCTAAATATGATACATTGCATACGATTTATTGCAGAATTGTAAATTAGGAAAAAGTATGTTTTTTGTTTATATTGTGTGTTATTACGCTGCTTCAGTACAATAAATGGTGATATAATATGCCGCATATTAACATGAGTTGTAATGCACAACTGACACTGTTTAATTTTAGACTACTCAGTCATGTAATGCATTTTCCTTATTTGTTTTTACAGTTAAATGATTTTTATGAAAATATGTCTGTATTTATATAAGATTCCTCACTGCATATATATATATATATATATATATATATATATATATATATATATATACCACGGGCCACGGCAGTGACTTGGGGGTCGCACTGGATAAGTGACAGCTCTAGATGGGGTCGCAGTGGGAAATGCTTGGGAATCCCTGATCTAAGGTCATAAGATGGAGGGAACCTGTAGCTTTATACATAGGATCCGAACTACAGGTCGCTGCATAATCTGGACGCCGAAGATGGTCCCTCGTCCAACTACTACTCAGACTCATTGTTGCCTAACTTCACTGATCGATGGGAAGCTGTCGGATATATTTACTGGGTCATTCATACACCCTGTCCCAAAGGTATTTACTGTATAGTTATTTTAGGGACAGGACTTTTGAATCGTCCTGTATGAAGTTTCCCCCTTGGAAATAACTATTGACTCATCCTGTACGCAACAATTTGCCTACTACAAAGCAAAATCATTAATGACCGATAACATAAAGTACTGTGTTAGAAATGTTTCTATTGTTTATACGAACACGGGGACTCGAGATGTGACTATCACCTTTCGCACAGTAAAACATAAAAAGCAAAGCTTTGGAGCTTATTTAAAGTGTCATACATACGTACCTATAAGCCAATTAAGTGTTTTGTTAAAATTCTGACAACTACATTCTCTTCATAAAAACATTGACGGGAGACCATCATTTAACGCCAGATCGGGTCAACAAAATGATTGAAAAAGCGTTATGATTCTTGAAGGATTTTTTTCTTATTACTCGTATAATATAGAACAGAACTTTCTTTAGAAAGTCATAGCAACCGTTATAAACTTTCATTTATCATTTATAAGAAGTTGCAGTCCTTCCTTTCTCTTTCTCCCTTCCCTCTATCTCACTTTGTCTCGTTTAGGCCAAGGCTACACGAGCGACTCTATCGCTGCTTCAGAGTTGTAAGGTATAAGGCTGTTACACGCAGCCGGATGTAACAGCGAATAATTGTTGCAGCGACTGTCTACCGTACAGCTTGGACCATTGGAAACAACAGTTCCTATTCTTTGCGATTTGTTGTTACAACTTCGTCGCAGCGACAAATTCGCTCGTGATGTCTTGGCCTTACATCAACTTCTGCTTGAAAGTTCATCACAATGCCTTCAGGCAAATCAGTTTCGAAGGTGAAATATTGTACACATGCGCGCGCGCACACACACACACACACAACACACACAGTTTATATATATATCACAGTTGTATAAGTTATATAGGTAAATGTTCTCAACATGTGTACTTATACTTATAATCCTGAATTATGGATATATAATTTGATAAAATTGCTTTTATTCTCTCATTAATACTAAAAAAATATTCGCCTGCATGAAATATCCGTTTCCCACGAACTGTACCTTTTATACTGTACAAAAATAAATATCAACAACCTGTTTTTCTGCACTGAAATGTCACACTGTTGTTCTTTAATAACATCAATAATAAATGATAATTTGGCATGAAATATCCGTTTCCCACGAACTGTACCTTTTATACTGTACAAAAATAAATATCAACAACCTGTTTTTCTGCACTGAAATGTCACACTGTTGTTCTTTAATAACATCAATAATAAATGATAATTTGGCAAAACTTCAGAAAATATTAAACGAAAAATGAAATTAAAATTAAACTTGAGTCAATTCATCCAATATACGTTATTTCATTGGCACTAACCTCTCCTGTTGACTCAAAGTTTTGAACTGAAGCGAAACGTCATCATGGTTGTCAGCTGATACAAACCGTGTCTTTTGTAGTTGAGAGTATGATGCGGTCAAGGCCTAAAAAACTGGAAAACAGCCCAGTACGACAGAACACGGTCGCTGTATGTTGGAGTTCGTTATAGAACAGGTAAATGCAACGATTATTGCATTTAATTTATGACATTTTAATAAATCTTTATTACTCTGCTTTACGGATTAAAACACCCACACACACTATATATATATCTATATATATATATCTCTGTGTGTGTGCGTGCGCGCGCGCATGCGTATGTATGTATGTATACATGTATGTTATTTTGTAGAACAAACTAATGAAACTTTATTCAGGTACAATAAAGTGAACCCACACGACCCTTACATATATATATATATATATAACGGGTGTGCCATAAAAAAAGGGTACATTTTAAAAGGCTATAAAATCAACATTTGTCATTTAATTTTAATAAAACTTCACACAATAAAACATATGTATTTATCTATATCAGTGGTGGCGAACCTATGGCACGCACGATAAAATTTGCCTGGCAGCCTAAGCATAGAAATTGTTATCCAAAAATTGAGTATAAAATAATAGACTTAATGTTTATAATTTGGTGTAATATATATAAACTTTGGTGGGCACGCGAATTTTTTTTTATGGTTTACATGGTTGTTTTTGGCACGTGACTGTAAAAAGGTTCGCCACCCCTGATCTGTACGCAAACAAGTTTTTGACTAAAATATCAAATAATTCAAATTCCATCAACATTTAACGAAAGAGTATGATTTTTCTATTTAAACATGCAAAAATCATTAAACCTTTTAATATTTTTTTATAAAAATAATTTTTAACGTAAAATTTACCTGAAATTATTAAAAAAAATTGTTCGAAATGCTTTCCTTCATTTAATAACTTTTTTTTATTTTTGGCCGGAATTCATTTATGGCTCCATTTACTTGTTCCTGTGGAAGCTCTTCCCATTTTTTAATAATGATCTCTCGTAAATGAGCGACATCTTTTATCCTAGTCCTGTAGACTCGCTCTGCTAAGTTCTCCCATATTCCGGCCAAGAATAAAAAAAGTTATTGAAATGGAAGGAAAGCATTTCGAACAATTTTTTTAATAATTTCAGGTAAATTTTACGTTAAAAATTATTTTTATAAAAAAATTTAAAAAGGTTTAATAATTTTTGCATGTTAAGTAGAAAAATCATACTCTTTCGTTAAATGTTGATAGAAATTGAATTATTTGATATTTTACCTGAAAACGTGTTTGCTTATAGATAAATACATATGTTTTATTGTGTAGAAGTTTTATTAAAATTAAATGACAAATATTGATTTCATAGGCTTTTTAAAATGTACCCTTGTTTTATGGCACACCAGTTATATACATTAACCTAATATATATATATATATATATTACAGGGAATGCTGCATTAATCAGCCTAGTTATCGTATCGCTTTGGGATAACAATGGCTCTTCCTCTTCTTGATTTTCAAACACTGTTAACTCACCTGGTTAGCTCACCTAGTTGGCTTTCCCCAGGACCCAAGGAGTCAAGCCAGTAAGAAAACCTGCATTTAGCTCCACCCATTATGTCTTCTACCGCGTCAAAACCTGATTGTAACGCCTTCCTCCCGAGGTATTTAGTCCCCCTCTTTAACTGTGGACAGCGGTGCGTAGTATGGTTGAAAAAATGGATTCAAGCCCACTCCCACGCTGATATCTCACCCCTCGATAGATTGTGAAAGGCCTTCGGGTCATTATAACTGAAAGCGACGAAAATGTAGGTTCACCGTTAAGCTCCCATCACCGAATGGGAAATTTTTCACCCCAATCGTTCTTATATATATCCAGATATTGGTTAATAGATTAGTCGCAACATTCACATAATGGGGCTTGTCATATGCAATGCTCATACTTTTCCCTCTATGGTTGGGGATGTGTGCAATGCGCAGCAGGCGCGCCTGGGTGTCCCAACAAATTGATGCTCTTCGATATTGCTGTAAATATAGCTCATGTCTGGGGATGGGCAGCTTTCACCTAATTTCTCTATCTTCAGCTGATACATTAAGCTGGACAAGTCATGTTGTGCCTCGTGAAAGGTATCTCTTTGGAGAGCTGAACTATATCGACCCTCGGCCACAATTGTGGACAGCTCTTTATCTTTAATATTTCTACTAAGCGTTGATTTTAACTTCAGCGTGTGTGCAGGCGTGTCTATGTTTACGGCTTCAAAAAGTAAATCGGTTGTCAGGTGCGATTTTTCAAGACTCTTGTTTAACCCCGTCACAATGTCCAAGGCTGTGTCATAATGACCGATTCCTAGCGTTACATTTGTACTATAGTACTGTACCTCACCGAACAGGACTGACCGCATAGTACTGTCTAAGGCTATGCCTATTTTTTCACACTCTTCTTCTAAGGACCAGAAATATGATCTGATCATTTTCAAGAGTTAAAAATTTGGTGGCTAACTGGAGTTCACATAAACCCACCTCGTACGAATCACGTTCCAGCTCAATGGGCCCATGGAGTTCTGTTACAAAGTTGGCCAGGGTGTTGTTAGGATGTACAGAGAGAGAAGAAGAGAACGGGAGTGTGACATAGAAGTGGTTAGGCGCCATGTTGCATACTATTTATGCTTCATTATTGCAGCAGCTTTTATATAGGTGTTGAAGCTTTCTGGGTAATCCATCCATTTCACCAGGTACATTTTTCTCTTTCCTGAACCTTTGCTGCCTAAAATTTTTCAATTTTAAACACACTTTTTCCTAAATTAAATGTCATTTTCTGCAACTCCTCGCGGTAAAATCCTCCTGCGATTTCTTCCCCTTTCAAATCTTCAACGTAATACATCATTACATCATTATCTCGCCTTTAGGTCTCATAGCACTAACTTTAAAAATCTCCATGTCCATCCTTGCTCAAATCCTTCGCGAATTTATTTCCCGAACGTGATAGCCTTATATAATCATTGATTTTGAAATGTGTAGAGTGTAGTGGCGGTGCTCCATCTCTTCTCACCTCTGGGCGCGTACCTCTTTCGAAAACTTCATTAAGTGTTGTGCCGATCGTACGGTGGTGTGAACGGTTGTATGACGACGTCAATGACCCCAGAATGCTTATATATCTCTATGTGTTTTTATGTGTAATAGCGATGCACGCGTTCCTTTATGGTACGTTGAACTCTTTCAGCTAAAAGGCCTTATGTATAGAACTGCTAGTGGAGTAACTGATATTAAACTCTGTCAGCATGTTCTGAAAGCGCGGCCTATAAATTCTTTCCCCATATCCGTACAAAAATAGCCAGGAACCCTGTCTTCTTTCAACATCAACGTTTTGGTAGCTTTAGCAACTGTTTCAGGCGATTTATTTTTCAGAGGAATTAGCCACAGATATCTAGAGAATACATCTATTATGAATAGAATGTAGTGGTAGCCGTCGTTATACAATGAATATCTTTGTACGTCTGTTAAATCCACTTGCCAAATAGAGTCAATCGAAGCCGCTGTTGTCTTGGCCGTTTTAAACCTTTTTCTCACCGGCTTATGAAGTGTATAAACATCCTGCTCCCGCAAAAACCTCTCAACATCTTTTTTCCCTACTCCGTAAACACCTCTGTACAGTCTATTAACGCCTACATAGGAGGCGGGGTTAGAAATGTCATAATAGCGTTTACTTAATATGTTAACCATTTGTGTATTTTAGAGACACGTGGATAAGGTTGGCCGTTTGATCTCTTCTTTCTCCTCTTCAGAGACGCTACTGCTGGGAGCGATGGAGTACTCAGTTGTGACACATGCGAGACTTGAGCCAAGTCTTTTAACCTATTCAGATTCCCTATCAGTGTTTTGGGGACATTTATTTGTTGCCGTCTTGCTTTCATATGCTTCCATCCTGTTGGTGGGGCCTGTCCCACTTTCTCACTAGATCATGGACAATGTCAGCTATATTGGATCCCTGTACCCTTGTTCCTTCAACAATGATCTCGCCTGTCTCGGCCCTCTGTATGATGGGGTCCTCACTCAATAGATTATAAAGACTTAAGCCTTTACTCCTCAATGTATGTGGGAGACTACTTTTTAATACATGTTCGATGTATTGCGTTCCGTTATTCGTTGGTTGGTCATCTCTAACGTCGGGCCCAGATCCTATGTCGCCATGTTTAGCGTTGCTCGCGCTGTGCCTAATAACCACGGGGAGCTCTGTCGGATTCATATAATCTTCGTACTCATGAAGAAATTTCTGCAAAGCCTCTTGGTACAAGATCCTTTTCTCATCAGGTGACTTTTCACTGTTAATAGGGCTAGCAACTCCTATTCTTTTTAAGCTGCTTTTAAGGGGTTCTAGAGCCATGTCTGGAATCTTTGAACTTTGCAATGAAGCATTAACCTCGTGCGGAATCACTACTACTTTCTTCATTATATTAATCTAGTCAGTAAAGGTCCCAAAACTAAAATAAGATGGGGAGGAATGAGCCTCCTCTTTGTACAATAATTCGCTTTTTCTTCCCCACAGTTTGACTTTTACGAGCGAGCGCACGTATTATGTTCTTGTAACGACGTAAGGAGCCTTCTGAGGGGGTTTCATTGGCACATTACATTTTATAACATTAAGACAGATTTCACATATGCATTTTAAAAAGTCGGAGTCGATATTTTTAACGAACATCTGTTGCATTGCCCGGGGCAATCGTTGATAGATTTTTATTAATTCACGATGTTTCTTCAGCCTATTTGTCATTCTGGAATATACACCGTTTCAGGATCGTTTGGGAATATATTCGTTCTTAGAAGCACCCTAAACGTGTTTCGGGGGTGAAGGTCACAAAGCAAATATCCGTAATGCTGACTTGTGGCTTCCTTATAAACCTCCAAAAACTCCATACGCTGATTCGGGAACATTTGATTGGCTAATACCCCAATTTGTGACACATCCCTACGTTGTGCGAATAAGACTAGATATTGTGTATTTAACGACACATCGCGCATGTATCTATTTTTTAAAAATAGATTCAGATTAATGAAGAATATGCTTATGTTAAGATGGTGGGAGAACACTATAAATGTCTTGGCAAACGTTTTATCCATTTCCAACATGAGATCGTCAATTACAATGACTGTATGTTCTACAGATCTACAGAAGCTAAGGCTAACAAGGACCCTAAGATCCACTCTAAGGTTAGCCCGAGAGAAAGGAAAGAGTAGGGGGTTAAGAGAAGAAAATAAGGGGTTAAGTAAGTAACAACACCTATCACTCCCGGGTTAACATTCATTCAGAAAAAGGGAAAAAAGTCTCACCATCATCATCCTCAGGCCACTGCCGACAAGTCGGAAAAATAGTCGAAGAAAATAGGAAAGGGGTGAAAGATGAAAAGAAGTAAAATAAGAACGCTTACAAACCATGCAAAGAGTCTTTACTCACTGTCATACCATGCAACCGACAGACATGCAAATAAAGAGCGTTATAGACATGCAATTAAGGAGAGGAAAAAAAGAGAAAAAAAAAAGTAGGTAAAATTAAACAAAAAGTGGGTTAGTTTATGCTACGAGCTACATCTACGTTCGTGTTAGTCTAATTTTTTTTTTAATTTTATTGCTGGCATCACACGCTGGCATGTCACAAGCTGGCATTAATCGTCAACAGACTCATCCTCGACCCCCACCCCCGAGAGCTCCTGTTACTAATTGTTTTTTTATTTTAAACAACGTTAATATTTTTAAAATGCCCATCTAAACGATTCTTAAACATATTAACGCTGGTAGAGTTCACGACTGACGAGGGAAGATTATTGTATTTATCAATTACTTTAAACGTAAAGAAATTTTTAGCGATGTTAGTAATGAAACGTCTGCCACGCAACTTAAATCCGTTATTACGAGTATTGCTATTATCGAAAGTGAACAGTTTGTCAAAATTTACGTTATCGATGTTATTAACGATTTTGAAAACTTCAATAAGCTCCCCCCTTAATCTCCTAGTTTCGAGTGAATGCAAGTCTAACACTTTAATCCTATTTTCATGAGGCTTGTTGCGCAATGACGGAATTAGTTTCGTGGCACGACGCTGAACCCTTTCTAACCTATCAATATCCTCACGCAAATACGGGCACCAAAACTGAACGGCATATTCTAGATGAGGCCTGACTAGGGACTTGTAAAGGGGCAATATAATATCCTTCGATTTAAATTCGAAATTACGCGCTATGAAGCCTAACATCCTATTAGCTGTTGCGCAAGACTCCAGGCACTGGTTCCTAACTTTTAAATACTTAGATACGCGTACGCCTAAATCTACTTCCCCATCAACGCTCGCTAACTCTATCATCCATCGTGTACGTGTAATTATTGTTACGAGAACCTATATGCAAAACTTTACATTTGTCTACGTTAAATTGCATCTGCCACTTATCCGTCCACTTCATAATCCTATTTATATCGTCTTCGAGCCTATTTCTGTGGCCCTCCTTAACAACCTTACCGCCTAATTTAGTATTGTCCGCGAATTTTGACACGTTACTAGTCAATCCTACATCTCTGTCGTTAATGTAAATTACGAATAGCAATGGGCCTAACACTGAACCCTGTGGGACACCGCTACCTACATCCAACCACCCCGATTCACTACCATTAACAATGGCCCTCTGTCTCCTAGCACGAAACCATTCCTCTAACCAGTAAGATACCTGACCGCGTATACCGTGCGCTTTAACCTTTGCAGTTAATCTTCTATGCGGAACTGTATCGAACGCCTTTTTAAAATCTAAATAAATAACGTCAGCCGCTCTATGCCTATCGTACTCGCGCACTATTTCGTTATAAAATTCTAGCAAATTAGTTAAACAAGATCTATGGCGTCGAAACCCATGCTGACTACTATTAATCAAATCTCGACTTTCTAAGTGATCGATGACACGATCCCTAACTACGGATTCCAAAAGTTTACCGACAATTGATGTTAAGCTAATAGGCCTATAATTGCTAGTTACTGTGCGGTTGCCTTTTTTAAAAATAGGCGTGATGTTAGCGAATTTGAAGTCTTTAGGAATAATCCCCGTTTCGAGTGACTGATTAAAAATCTTCATTAAGGGGCCTACGATAACGTCTTTCAAATTTATCAAATGTCTGGGATAAAACGCGTCAGGGCCTGGCTGGAGATTTGCTAACTTTTAGCCTATCGATATAACGCGCAATCTCACCTTCGTAAGCAGTTATTTCATCCAAAACACCCTTTAACGAATTAACGTCATATACACCTTTGTGGAACAGAATTTCATCTTGGTACTCGTTGAACACTGACTGATACGTCGAATAGCACCATTTTACTTTATGCACAAACTTTGAGAACATCTCCCCCTTATCTTGAATGATTTTAAGCATAAACAGTTTTACCGCATCCTGTAGGGCCAGATATAATACATGTGGAGGGGCTTGTGAACCTAAATTTTTCTACAGATTCCATCTCTAACACGTTACACCCCTAAGTGAGTCATTTACAAAACATAAAATTTAAGTGCTGCTCCTTATATTCTTGTTTTTCTTCTTCCACAGAACCGTGAATGACGACGATGTACAGCACCCCCATCGTCAATATTACAGATGACCCCGACGACCATGTAGCTACAGACTCCATCCGCACTGACGAACCCTCACCAGCGATACCTGTAGCACGCGGCACTTCAAAGCGAAAGCATGATGAAGAGTCCTCCACGTCAGGTATAAAGCGCGTCAGGATTGCGACGGTTGTTAGGCCCCAGTAATAGAGCTCCAACCCTCTACATCTTACGACACATCCCCCACAATAGTACCTTCCTCAAATATACCCCCTTATTCCTCTTCAGTTCCGGGTACTTCCTCCACACCAGCAGCTTCTCAGGATGTGGAGGAGGGTATACCATTCGAGTTGGTGCGCACCGCTACCCCCACCCCTGCCCTGACTAGAAATCGGTACGTGGTCAGGGTTGACCCTGGATCCATGTATAGCAACAGTGTTGCACTGTGACTCGTAGTTGAACGTATTGTGGAGTTTGCCCTTCAGAACCGCGACGAACGTGAAGTCCGGACGAAGTTGTCCTTCAGGTTTGGTTCAGATGACGGGGATATAGATGGGTTTTGGGTAGTAATACCGTTCAGACGCTTGGCAGCTGTAGACATATCATGGGCTGTATAACTCAGGCCTCTCAAAGTAGTACAGCCTTCAATATGGACAACTTCATGGTAGATATTGACAGAGTATTCCGGGTTGCGGGTCATAGTGCCACACCTTATACTCTTAATTTCAATTCTCAGGCTATTTACAGAAAGCATATAAACGTCGATCGTGGTTGCGGCTTTACAGCAATAGTCTTAGCTCATATGTTCACTGTACTAAATACAATCGCGTATAATATCTGCGCAGCGTGCCCGTAAATTAGCTTCAGATTGTAAGCTTGAGTTTGAGTGTAATATGGGTTCTGAAGAGCTGAGAAGGGTCGAGCAGAAATGAATGTTCGTATAGTTGTATTTGGAATGGATGATCGTCGTAGGACTGTGTATGTTTTTAAAAGCTGTGTGAAAGTCGTACAAGACCTCTACTTATTTTAGGATTGTCAGGAACATCGTATCTCCCCATCCGTAATATAAAGACTCTCTACGCTAGTTATGATAAAAGTCGAAAATATGGAAGGCATCATGACCTGTGTAAAGGATGTCTCGAGTTCGCGGATGATATAGTGAAACATTGTAAGGATTGCTACATGGTATGTGACCAGTGTAAAAGCCCCAAATGTGAAAGTCGTGTAGTTGAAACGGGGAAGAGGGAATGTAATGTGTGTATATTTCTCAATAATAAATGCTTTGAGCTCCATAACTCAATTGGCACTTGCAGGAAAATGAGGATTTGTAAGTGCGGTATGTTTATGTTTCATATGATGGATAATTGGGGGAATTTCAAACATAAATGCGGTGAAATTCACTGTTCTACATGTCATGAAAAATATAAGGCAGAAGGAGTGAAGCATGTATGTTATTTGAAAGATGCTAAGCCTAAAAATAGCCCTTGTATAACTGTGTACTACGATATAGAAACATACACGAACGCTGAAACCAAAGAGGTTATTCCACATTTACTCGTAAGTCAGACTATCTGTGATGAGTGCATGGAGATCGAGTGTGAGGAGTGTCACAAATGTGGAAAACAGACAAACGTTTTTAAAAAGATTGCACACGACAGCCCTGTGAAACTCTTTGTATCTTATATTGTCAAATTACACTGGTATGCATATGAAATTTTTTTGTCTGCTGTGAGGGTTTTTCCAACTCATATTATATAATTCGACCATGCTGAATTCGAAAATGACATTTGTTTTCCTAAATCAGGTCTTTTTTTTCTCTATTGGCCATTTATTATAAGTCCAATTTTATCCCCAAATTTATTGATTTTTTAGCTTAAACACTGTAGATACGAGTAATATTATAAGAACACTCGTGAAAAATGAAAACATTGTGTGAATAAATACTTTTATTCATACAATGAATATGGAAAAAAGTTTATTGAGGAAGGAATGAAGTTTTTTTGGCTTTCCGTCTGTGTTTTTCTTCGGGCACGTCTCGCTTCAAACACCAGCAATAGTCCGCCAGCATATTGATATCCCAGTTTCCCTGGTACCTCTCTTCCATTATTTTGATATCTTGGTGAAATCGTTCACCCTGTTCCTCACTATAATCCCCGCAATTTTCAGGAAAATAGTCCAAGTGGGACCACAAAAAATGCATTTTTATGGACATGCGCGACCCATGAGCTTTGAAAGCTTCCATCAAGTTTTCGACAACGGACTCATATTCTGGACTTCTACGCTTGCCAAGAAAATCAGTGACAACTGATTTGAATGCCTGCCAGGCATTCTTCTCAGTTGGAGTCATTGCGTTTTCGAACTGAGTATCCTTGATCAAAGTGCGAATTTGAGGACCATCAAAAAACCCAGCATTTAGTTTAGCATCAGATATATGAGGAAATTTACTCTCGAGATATCGGAATGCTGAACCCTCCTTATTCATTGATTTGATGAAATTTTTGATCAAGCCCAGCTTAATATGAAGTGGTGGGAGCAAAATTTTTGTTGGTGGTACAAGGGGCGGGCACTGAAACGACATTATGCGACCCAGGTTCAAAGTTCTCTCTGGATGCCCATTCACGCTGTGCATAGTGCTTCTCATCCGCTCGGCTATCCCATTTGCAGAGGAAACATGGGTATTTCGTGTATCCCCCTTGCATTCCCAATACAAATGCCACAATCTGAAAAAAAATGAAAATATTTAAAGAATTTAGAGAATTTGTTCTATCAGATAAAAAAAATCTATGCATTGGACTGTATCACTTCTGTGGGGAAGTTAAGTGTTCTTATACGCTCTCAAATAACCTTTGGAAAAACAACATAGTCAATAGCAATAGTTTACTTATGATATTAGTATTACCTTCAAATCTCCACAGATCCTCCAGTTATGTTGGTCGTATACGAGAGCATCCAGTAAAATTTTCATGTTATCGTAGCTCTCAGTAAGTTGTACGGAATGTGCTACAGGGACTGATGCAACCCTATTCCCAATGTTGAGAAGTACTGCTTTCAAACTTCGTTTAGACGAGTCTATAAATAGCCTCCATTCTGATGCGTTATATGGCAGGCCCAAGGATTCGATTAGCCCCTCAACATTGCAGCAGTACACTAAGGAAGAGGTATTTTCGTGCACTGCAAAAAACTTGCGGAATTCTTCCTCTCGTTTCCTATACCAGGAGAATGTTGTTCCCGGAGCCAACAAGTTGTCCTCTCGAAGTCGTGAGCCCAAGATCTCGGCAGCTAATTTGGAAAGTCCTAAATCCCTGGTAAGATCATTAAGTTTGGCCTGATTGAGAGGCCTCGGCTCATTTGAAGCGGTATTTGTAGGTATATACGACTGGGACTGGTCATTGGCATTGGTCATTGATTCATCATCAGAATCATCGAAGTCCAGGGTTTGAGGTGGGTCGGGTATTGGAATTCCAGGACCATGGGGTACAGGTGTCATAGCAGAAGGAATGTCAGGGTATACAACAATGTGTTTATTCTTCTTGTTAACTCCTGAAAATAGAAACACAGAAACATGGATATAAAACTTGCATATGAAATAGAAGAAGCATTCAGACAGTGGCGGCTCGTGAGTGAAGGCTGCGGTCTGTAAGATATGAAATAGGTCGATGGAGTCTGTATATTTTCTTTCTTTTTCATTCATATTGTCCCTTCGGGGACAATATGAATGAAAAAGAAAGAAAATATACAATCATTGTATATGTAAATGTAACTTGTATAACAATATGTATGTGTAAATGTATTTTCTATAACAATATGTATATGTAAATGTATGATTACCATTATGGTGAATATTATGCTATATATGGTGAATATTACATTATGGTGAATATTATGTCAAGTTTCATACGAGGATTTCAAAATATTTAAGAAAAATAAATTTATAAGCCCACCTTGGAGGTTTGTCATGCAGAAATAGCAATCTGTCACGTGATCCTTTCCTTCTCTCCAAATCATGGGAATTCCAAAAGGCAAAGATTTCGCTCTGCCTTTGCTCCATCTTCTCAAATTTTCAATGCACGTCTTGCAGCACATATGAGGGGCGAAAATTTTGTCCTGGTCCCCTAGCTTAATTCCAAAGTATGCTCTATACATTGTCTTCACAAATTTAGTGATTTGGGACTGGTTATTTGGCATGGTAACCGTCCCACATATGTAGCAGAATCTATTGGGATCATTTTTACACGCTCTATTCATTATGAAATATTTTATCTATATGCCTGAAAAGTAAAAAAAGATATTATACAAGTGAAACAAGTGATGATAGATGTTACTTAGATGTTACTGTTCCAATTCCGCTTTGACAAAATCACAAAAAATTCTAGTTTAGTTATGAGGCCATAGCCGGATAACCTGAGCTGATTGAGAAAAACGAATTGCAGATTCGAAATCAGCGGGAAAAACTCTATAAGAATCACTTGCAAAACCCTTGACAGCAAAATTGATGCATACCATAACGGGGAAAAATTTGACACACAGTTCCTTTATAAGGAGTTGCTTGAACACGACTGTCGGCGATATTTACAGGCGACCCCTTGAAAAGAGGCAACAAACTAATACAAATGCAGATAAGAGGTAATGTTCAGTTTAAAGGCACCCTGCTGTTCACACCTTGTAAATTAGCCAAGCTACCCAAGGTCATGGGCTTACTGAAGTTTCAAAAGGGTATTTCCGTTACACATTCCTCACTAGCGAAACTTTAAACTACTTAGGACTGCCTCCCCCCAAACATTACTTTAACTACACCAACGTGATAGTGAACGTGAAGATTTTGACCGCTACTACAACAATTTTAATACAGCTATTCCATACAATATAGCTGATGAATGTTAAAGTTATTGCGTGAATGATGTGCGCGTTCTTAGAGTATGTTTCCAGGCCTTTAGAAGGATGTACATAGCCCGTTTCAAATGCGATCCGCTGCAAGTCGCAACCACGATCGCCTCATTATGTTTTACGGTGTTCAAAAATAACTTCATGCCTAAAGACACCTTAGCCGTCATTCACAGAAATAACCCCCAGTTATGGGCACAAGGCTATTTACTGGCTCATACACCTACAGCAACAGACCGGGGTATACATAAAACACGCCCACAACACGGGCGAAGTACCCATTAAAGTCAATGGTCGTGTTTTTTGGGTTGATGGCTCAAGTGAGGATCCAACCACTGGTGAGAAAACTGTGTACTCCTTTAACGGCTGCTGGTGGCATGGATGCCCACGCCCTGAGTGTGCCGTCACAGCGGACCTCCATGGAAGATTCACCGCCGACAGCCTCGCATAGACCCGTAACTGCGATCAACTTATAGGTTCCCAGTTCACTCACGAGATCGTGTGGGAGCATGAGTATGATGCACGGATGGAAAGAGATGGCCAGTACCGTGAGGAAATAAGGGCCATCAAACGCTCAATGGTGTTGGACTCCCTCAAATGCGGTAACAGCTTGTTTGGAGGGTGTACAAACCCATTCAAGCTACACTTTCCGCCTACGGAGGGCGTGAAACTCCATTACTTCGACTTCTGTTCTTTATATCCCTACGTGATGAGGAACAATCCGTACCCCGTAGGTGCGCCTGAAAAACTGGTGGGTCCCACCATGCTAACCATCGAGGAGTTCTCAGCTAACTTGAATGAGCGCTACTTTTGACTCTCTTTCGTAGACGTGCTCCCCCTCGCGATTTATGGATGCCGATCTTACCCGTTGTTATAGACCACAAGCTCATGTTTCTCCTGTGCGTGAAGTGCGCAGAGGAGAACAACGGTGATTATAACCATACAACCAACCAGCCTAAGATCAGAGGTGTATATACAAGCCCTGAGCTGGATCTAGCCGTTCGCCATGGGTACAGAATATTGAAGATACATGATGTTTGGAGGTTTCAGATGCTACCCAACCTTTTTACGCCATATATAAACGCTTTTTTGAAGGATAAGGTAGAAGTATCAGGATATCCGCGAGGGGTTGATACCGAAGATGAAAAACCGGCTTATATTCAGTGTTACCGTGCCCATGAAGGTATACAGCTTGACCGTTCCTAAATTGTTAAGAATCCTGGCAAACGCTTTAGTGCAAAGTTGTGTCTAAACAGTCTTTGGGGGAAATTTGCACAGAATACTGGCAAAGGGAACGTTCATTTGGCGCAAAGTTATATTTAAGTCTGGGATTATGCCAACGCTCCCGTAAAGAGGTTATGGAGATCGTGAATGTGGGTAATACTTACATAATAATGTACAACATCACCGAATTGGGCTTCACAAAGGCCTACGCCCGCATCAAGCTTTGGGGACGTCTGCACTCTCTTGGACGGAGGGTGCTGTGCGCTGCCACAGATACTGTGATATTCACAGCGACAGAGGGTGAATACATGGCTGCTATTGGGGAATTACTCGGAGAGTTAACTGACGAGATCAAGGATGAGTATGGCGATGGTGCATACGCAGACTCATTTGTATCAACAGGGCCAAAAACCTATGGGGTACGGGTGAGGGTGGGAGATAATATGAAATATATCGTGAAGGCTAAGGGTATCACGCTTAACCATGCGAACCGACGAGTCGTTAACTTTGACTCGTTGAAGGAGCTAGTGTGCTTGGAAGATGAGGGCGACCATCCATCCCAAGTGACTGTGGGTACCCACAATTTTCGGGCGCAGAAACTGGGGCGTGTGAAGGAACTTAGGGGCACGAAGGTATGCCGTAACACCTATAGGAAACGTTACTAGGTGCCTGGTACCTATGATACCGTACTCTTTGGATACCTTAATCCTTGATTATGTGTATATATATATATATATATCAACAGGGCCAAAAACCTATGGGGTACGGGTGAGGGTGGGAGATAATATGAAATATATCGTGAAGGCTAAGGGTATCACGCTTAACCATGCGAACCGACGAGTCGTTAACTTTGACTCGTTGAAGGAGCTAGTGTGCTTGGAAGATGAGGGCGACCATCCATCCCAAGTGACTGTGGGTACCCACAATTTTCGGGCGCAGAAACTGGGGCGTGTGAATGAACTTAGGGCACGAAGGTATGCCGTAACACCTATAGGAAACGTTACTAGGTGCCTGGTACCTATGATACCGTACTCTTTGGATACCTTAATCCTTGATTATGTGTATATATATATATATATATATATATATATATATATATGTGTGTGTGTGTGTGTGTGTGTGTGTGTGTGTATTGTTAACGATATGTTTATTTATTACGTATATTTGCTTCAATTAAGGTTTCATTTTCTCCTTTGCGTGCGTGCGTGTGTACATTCCTAAGCTCCGCCCACTGTAAGATCGGTCACGTGACTCCTGCCACTATCTGAGCATATCTCTTCCCTGCGTGCTCAGTTGACCTCTGCAAACTCTTGATCTCAGACGTGTATTTTCTCACATAGACGAAAAATAGTAATCGCTAGCTTTAATATTGCGTGTTCAACGTTTATGAAGTGGTATTCGGCAAAGTGTGAAGATGTGGTGGATACTGAAAGACTCCCTATTCCATCCTCCTTCTATACTTTTAAGGCTTCATTGAACCGTGCGATGGAACAAGATGTTCAAATACTCTACGGCTATTCCGGCGAGGGCATTGTAGGATTTCCTGGTACAAGCGATGTATTGAAGTACGTTGTAGACCTAACCTTTATAAAAGCTCACATATACCACGAAGTAGAACAACACTTGCAGACGATACGCAACGTTATGGTTGGTGAGTCTTGTTGATGAGTGGTTGACAAGCGATATTATGTCATGTTACATCATATCGAGTACTCGTACCCTAAGGTTGAGAATGTAAATATTGTCATCATGGAGAATCTTAAGTATTTTTTCTACTATATTCATATATATCATGACGAGGTTTGTAATGAGGTTGTGGCTAAAGCCCTGTGCGAGATTTTAACAGATTTTAGAGACGAGTATCGTTTGCTAAGCTAAAAGGAAAAATATGGGCATGTTTCTCTCAAATAGTGCACCAGACTGTGAATAAGATGTGTTAATCCGTGAAAATGAACGAAAATGTCTGGTGAGCCTTCTGGGGAGTCGGAGTGATAAAACATTAAAACCGGTATTGCTTCATGTATCGGAAAAATTCTCTAAACGATTGACCACTATAATGGGGCACAAGTATTCATGTTGAAACAAACCCGTACACGATTCAACAGCTTGTGGTGTGGCTCGCTCCCCCCGTCGAGTCGAGCCGCCCACCCGTGTACCTCCCCCCTCCGAAACACACGAGTTCGATCAAACCCGTACACGTTTCACCTGTGTGACTCACTCCTCCACACCTGTTCCCCGAGCTAAACAGCGCACCGGTTGCTCATAGTCATCTCAGGGCTTGAACCGACTGGACGTGCGAATACGATGGAACTTCCTTTGAGAAGTATTCTCAATGCCGCGTAGGATGTGTCCGTGACGAAGTCATTGCGTGTGTTCAGGCATGAAGCCAGTACCATTACCAATGTACTTGAAACGATTTGCAGGCATGCAAACAAACGTAATGTTATTTATTCAAGTGTTGAGGAGATGAATAAGATCTTCGTGATAGTTCAGAAGTGGGATGAGGACCGTTATAAAATACCTGCAGGTGTAGGTAAAAGAAGAGAACAGATTAGCGATGCCCCCTCATATGCCGTTGTTTGTACGTTGTGTATAAATAACGATCAGCCATACATTGATATACGACTGATGTTGAAGAATGCATCTGATAATAACGTTCCTGTCCCTACGCGAAACCGATTCATCCTCGACAGAATTTTTGAAATCGTCGGATTCCGCAAACTGAAGCATATATTAGACGCTCGTGTTACGGACATGAATTATTTTGACACGGTTCTTGCATACGCATACACCGCTCTGCTCGACGGATTCATCGAATGTAGGAATGAACAAGGCGAGAATGTTCTAGAGTTGGATGCTTATTTAAAATGTTTAGACTCTTCAAAATATCCTGAACTTTGGTACAAAGGACTTGAGCGGTACATGGCAGAGCTCGCATACACTGTTCACCCTGAAGAGTTGTATCTCTATATAATGAGTAGCTGTCGTTACGACTTGGAAGATTATTTCAATTGCCGCTATGCAGAGTGAGGAAGAGTTCACGATTGAAAATCTCGGGACGGTAAGAAAAAACCCTCGATTGGAAAAGAGTGTTTATAAACTTGTATTTAATAATGACGTGATAGCTAACGATGCCCTCTTTGTGCGTGCTTTTGAGTGTATTCTGGCTGTGTTTAAAGATAACTTACCACCCGAATGCAAAGTGGGCACAAAAGTAGTACTGATTTATATGAAGGCCATTTATGTCGAGTATAGGTGTCAGTATAACTTTTGTGGTGAAATAATGTTAAGTCGTATTTACCGCGTAGTACAAAGCAATAATGATGTGACTTTAGACTCGATTACGTCTGAGTTTAGTGTTTTGCGCAATAGAACATAAAGTATTTTGCTGTATATTTATTTTCAATATATTTAATTATTTAATATAATTGTGTGTGTGTGTGTGTGTGTATATATTCTTTTTCCTGTTGATTATACTCCGTTTTGTATATTATTATTTTTTATATATTTAATATTATTATTTTCAATATATTTAATTATTTAATATATTGATGATTATACTCCATCGCTTTGTATATTTTTTATTTTATGTATATATATATATATATATATATATATACAGTAAACGCCGTTTATAGTGTCTCACTCGGTGCCAAGCCAAAAGGACACTATATCTGATGAGACACTATATCCACAGTTTGGTCTTTCGAGGATTGCAAGGTTAAAAATAATGAATATGTACTGTATATCAATATATTTACAACAGAAACACCTTTATTAAGCAATTTCTCATTAAAATTGTTTCTATTAAAATTTATTAAAATTGTTTTGTCAGGTCCTTTGGAAAGCAACGAGAACACTTAGATTTCCTAATCACAGAAACGGGTCTTTTCTCAGTTCTGTCATGTTTGCATGATTAAATACACATGGAAATGACTTCTACTTTTTGTGTTAGGCTCAAACACTTTCGTTTTCCTTCCATGGCCATCTAATAGAGCAAGACGCGTCTGAACAGCACGGCATCACAAATACAAGTGAGGCGCCACTGTAAACTAGAGCTGCCAAGTAGACTATACTAGCTAAAAAGAGACACTATAAGCGTAATCAGAGACACTCTATCCATAGCAATTACCATGTAAAAGTAACTGTTTCCTAGTTTTGAGCCACTACAATCAGCGAGACACAATATCCGGGGACACTAAATCCGGCGTGTACTGTATATATATATATATATATATATATATATATATATATATATATATATATATATATACTATATATATTCTCGTTCGTATTTCTTATGCTATTATTATCTTTTATTTTATTTTTTGATCAAATATATTCTATCGTTTGATTGTATATTTATTTTCTATATATTTTGTGAAATTTATTCCAATAATTCGTCTAAATAAACAAAATGATGTAATGGTGTTTTATTTAATTATTTTGGTTGTAAACGATATTATTATTTAATTATACCAAATGGTTACCTTCTAAACCGACTGACGGATTTCTCAACCAACTGTCAAGAATATCTGAATAGCGCAATCTGGCAGCTGAAAAGGTAATATATACATCTGCCTTCTAGGTATTCTACGTCAACTGGCTGGTTAAGCCAACTGGCGGATTATGCCAACTGTCGAGAATATATGCTTTAATTAACTAAATAGCGCAATCTGCCAACTCAACCCTAATAATGTATACCTGAACAAGCCATTTACACCTTCTAAGAAGCGTTCTAAGCCAACTGGCTTCTACGCCAACTGGCTGATTAGGACCTTATAAGACAACGGGTGCTCGGCTGAACTCTCAATATGCGCTTGTTCCTGCTAAACGAACACACCTCTCTCCTCCTTTCTCTCTTAGGTTAGGTATGCCCCTTTGGGGGATGAGGCCGTCCCCCTTTTCTCCCCAAAGAGGTCTCTCCCAGCATGCTGGGGGAGTCCATAGCAGCTTGGGGGATAACCCCTCCCCCTTGTTGCATAACCTCTTTCAACATTCCTCCCTTTGTTGCATAACAACTTGCATTATGTCCTTTGCAATGATCAACATTTGCAATTGCATTACACTAAAATTTTGCGCTCATACTACTCAGATTTTCTTTTGTGTGACCAGATCACTATATTGCCATGGATTCGCGAATTAGCTGGACGATGTTTGAAGTTACAAACCCAACCGGAGGGTAAGGCAAGCCAGCCTTGTTCTCGGCCGGTCCCAAGTCCGGATAAATGGGGAGGGTTGGCGTCAGGAAAGGCATCCGGCCATAAAAACCCAGCCAAAACCACAATGGTGAGTCTTCAACACGAAAATGCGATGACGGCTAGGGCGTACCCCGTAGGCGACGTACAGAGACCTCGCCCGACCTCTGTGGTGAGGCGAGGGCTACCGCACCAAGAGCGGGTGCGGCTAACGAAGCGAGCTCGGGTGGACCTGAGAATTGCGACGCTGAATGTTGGAAGCATGACTGGCAGAGGAAGAGAGATTGTGGAGTTGATGAAGAAGAGGAGAGTTGGGGTGTTGTGTGTACAAGAAACACGCTGGAAGGGGAACAAAGCAAGAGAACTCAGTGAGGGATATAAATTGTTCTACAGTGGGGCGTCGGTTGAGGAAGGAATGGTGTGGGTATTGTATTGGCGAAGGAATTGAAGGATAGCATAGTGGAAGTAAGGCGAAGAGGAGATAGACTGGTGACTTTAAGAATTAATTATGGGGAACATGTACTCAATATAATCAGTGCATACGCACCCCAAAGTGGATGTCCGGACGACGTTAAGGAAGCATTCTGGAGATTATTGGAGGAAGAAATGGAGAGTATTGCCGAGGACGAACGAGTGGTGTTGGGCGGAGATATGAATGGACACGTTGGTGATCATAACGATGGAGTGGTCATAGTGCACGGTGGTCATGGCTATGGAGAGGCAAACGTGGACGGTGAGAGAGTGTTGGATATGGCTGTATCGTTTGATCTAGCGATTGTAAATACGTTTTTCAGAAAGAGGGAGGAGCATGTTATTACGTACAAGAGTGGAGGCAGAACATCGCAAATTGATTTCATACTGTATAGGAGGGCGCAATTGGCCGAGGTGAGGGACTGCAAAGTTATTCCAGGAGACCATGTGACGCCACAACACCGGTTGGTAGTCATGGATGTGATGTTGAAAAGAGGAAGAAAGACCCGAGGAAAAACAGTGAGGAGAATTAGATGGTACAAACTGAGAAAGGAGGAGAAGAAACGGGAATTTAGAGAGAGTGTTGAGTGAAATCCATGTTGATGAACAGAATGTACAGGATTGGTGGGTACATAATGCGAATGTCATGAGAACGGCAGGTAGAGACATATTGGGGGAAACATCAGGTAAAGTGTGGGAAGATAAGGAAGGATGGTGGTGGAGTGATGAGATCCAAAGAGCACTACGAAGTAAGAGAGAAACTAAGAAGTTATGGGAAGAATCGAGGAGTGAAGAGTGTAAGGTGGTATATAAAGAAGCAAAGAAACAGGCAAAGAGAGCAGTGGCGAGAGCAAAGGCGGAGGCATATCGGCAGATGTATGAGGATTTAGAGGATCGTGAAGGACAAAAGAAGATATACAGATTGGAAGAGCAGAAATAGAGCGACAAAAGACTTTACACAGGTAAAACAAATTAAGGGAAGGGAGGGGGCGGTGCTGCAAAGAGACGAAGAGATAAAGGATAGATGGAAGGAATATTTTGAGGGATTATTAAATAAAGAAAACCCAAGATCTTCCTATGAGGATGGATTACCAAATGTAGCTATGACAGAACAAGTGGGGAGGATGGAAGTGAGTCGTGCTCTGAATAGGATGAAAAATAACAAAGCGACTGGCCCAGACGAGATACCAGCCGAGGCATGGAAGGCACTGGGAGATGAGGGGGTGGATCTGGTGTGGGATCTAATGCAGAAGTTGTTTGACCAGGAGGTGATTCCGGATGAATGGCGGACTAGCATCATAGTGCCTATATTCAAAGAGAAGGGAGATGTACAAGATTGCACGAATTATAGAGGGATCAAGCTAATATCACATACAATGAAGATATGGGAGCGAATAGTGGAGAGTAGGTTGAGAGACGAAGCGGAAGTGTCAGTGGAACAGTTTGGATTTATGCCGGGAAGGAGAACGACAGATGCAGTTTTTGCATTGAAACAGTTGGCAGAGAGGTACAGAGAGGGGCAGAAGGCGTTGCACATGGTTTTTATTGAATTGGAGAAGGCATATGATAGGATACCACGGCAGGAAGTTTGGAGATGCTTAAGGGAAAAGATGGTACCGGAGAAGTATGTTAAACTGATCAAGGGGATGTACAGGGGAGTAACAACTAAGGTGAGGAGTAGCGTCGGTGTGTCAGAGAGCTTTGGGGTGGAAGTTGGTCTGCACCAAGGATCAGCTTTGAGCCCCTTCCTTTTCAATGTGGTATTCGATGTGTTGACGGACAGGATTAGAGGGGAGGCGCCGTGGTGCATGATGTATGCAGACGATGTTGTGTTGAGTGGGGAGACGAAAGAGGAGGTGGAGCAGCAGTTGGAAAATTGGAGAGAGGCGTTGGAAAGTAGGGGGATGAGAATTAGCCGAAAGAAGACCGAATATATAAGATGTGAAGTGCAGCAGGACCGAGGAGGGGAAGTGACATTGAGTGGAGAGCGTGTTAAGACGGTGGAGTATTTTAAATACTTGGGGTCAACAGTGGATGCAGAGGGGGGAGCAGAGAGAGAGATAAACTGTAGTGGACACGTCAGGAGAAGAGAGGAGGAGTATGTGGGGCGCAGAGTGCTGGAGATGGATGGAGTTGCCGGACGGAGAAGAAGAGGAAGACCGAAGACGAGATGGAGGGACTGTGTGGTGGCGGACATCAGGGAGAAGGACTTGGAGGAGGACGTGGTATACGACAGAGGAGAGTGGAGAAGACGAACCAAAAACAGCGACCCCATGTAAAGATGGGATAATAAGCTGCGGAAGAAGAAGATGTTTGAAGTTACACAAGGTTACTTCCAGCAAGAGTGAACGATGCGGCTGTCGCTTTATCACAGAGGACCAAGGTTCTCACTCACTCCGTTTTGGATGGTGGTATTATTTCAAAGGCTCCAGCAACCAAGGTTGATGTATCACCATCGGATGCCTTTCTCTGGCGAAATTTCAAATAAAAAATAAATCTTCACACCACAGAATAGTCGCAGCACAACATCACGAAAAACATTTGAATGATTCCTATGAATTCGTCGACAGCATGCAGCGTTGTGATTCATTTATGCACACAAAACAACGAATAACAGATGCAGCATACACGGCATGTTTTTAATGGGTTAAGTCAATAGTGCAAGCAGTGGCGTATCAAGGGAGGGGCGAGAGGGGCGACCGCCCCGAGCGGCACTTCCCGAGGGGCGGCAAATTACTGTCAGGCGGGCGCTGTATACAAAATTTTGGGTTTTTATGTTTTAAAATGCAACCCTCCAAAAAATTATATCTCATCATTGTCGCGCGTTATTTGTGTACAAAATATCCATGGTTTTGATGAAAAATCATCATTAAATGCTATATATGCCACCTGAATACCACTATTTCCACAAATAGTTGCGTTAAATTTTCACATCGGAAAGGTTGCCAGCCCTATTTTTCAGACTTTCCCTATATTATTTAGGTTAGGCTTTGCATTATTTGAGCTTTGATGATGTTAATAATTAATGGTTGTTTTATTTTGCAGATACCCTACTGAATTAGCAAACATGAGCAAACGACAGAGACTGAGTGGTGCTGCATACAAGAATCTTCGCGAAAAAAAAGAGGAGGAAGGCAAGCGTGCTGCTAAGCGATTTCATCAGTTAATGGGATTCTCAGACACACTTCAGTGCCTTCTGGGAAGCAAGGAGATCAACCGCAATGTGATATATCTTTAGAGATAGATGTTCAAGCGGCAACTTCAAGTGAACCCGCAAATAATCAGATCAACCCTCATCTACATCACAAAGTCACCCACCCACCCATCACCCACAGAGTCTGTTTAACGATTCTGGCAACTGGCCGGTTCCAATGATGGACAATTTGAGAATCGAACTCATTAAACGTGGACCATCACATTTGAAAAACATGAATGGACCCTTTCCAGCTGATTCAAACAATAGGTCAATGTCAAAAGTTTGGTATTTCAAAAATTTGGAAAATGGCGAAAAAATTGAAAGGTCATGGCTAATCTTCTCACCTTCAAAATGTAGCTTGCATTGCTTTTGCTGTCGTCTCTTCAACATCTCCAGTGCATTTGGAAAAGAAGGATTTTTTGCCTGGAGGAAACTGAATCCAAGAGTACCTGAACATGAAAACAGTCCATATCATACCCGATGCTTTGAACAATGAAAGAGTTGTCTATGCGCCTTCAGTTGAATGCTACAATAGATAATGGACATCAGTTGCAAATAAAACATGCTACTGCTAAGTGGAAAGAAATACTGAGACGAATTTATGACTGCATCATGTTCTTGGCAAAACAAGATCTTGCATTCCGAGGGCACCGAGAGAACTTAAATGAAGAAGCTGGGCTAGCTGGCAATTCTGGAAACTTTTTGGAGTTAACAAAACTAATGGGCAAATATGACCCAGTAATTAGGGAACATCTTACAAAAATACGAATGACTGACAAGATATCCACTACGTATTTGTCACCTAACATTCAAAATGAGTTTATCACACTAATCGGCTGTAATGTTCGAAAATGTATAATTGATAATGTGTCTAGTGCAAAGTACTTTGCAATAATTTTCGATAGTACACCAGATATATCTCATATTGATCAAATGTATCAGGTAATTCGCTATGTGTCGATTAAAGATGGTAATGTAGAGGTGAAGGAATCCTTCGTTGATTTTATTAAATTAGAGGGGAAGACTGCTGAGGCAGTTACTGATCTCATTGTCACTAAGCTCCGTGAGGATGGGCTGGATATCCAGAATTGTTATGGTCAAGGGTATGACAATGCTGCTACGATGGCAGGTATTCATCTTGGAGTTCAACACAGAATTCTTGATGTTAGCAAACACGCTGTTTTCATTCCTTGCAATAACCACTCGCTGAACTTTGCTGGAGTTCATGCCGCGGGACTGAGTCCTAATGCTGTAACTTTCTTTGGAACAATTGAACGAATTTTCGTCTACTTTTCTTCCTCTACTCATCGTTGGGATGTCTTAACAAAACATTCCAAAATCACTGTCAAGCGAGTCTCTGATACGCGGTGGAGTGCTAAGTATGATGCTGTTTCTAGTCTTAAGAACTTGACTCACGTTGTTAGTGCCTTGGAAGAACTGAGTGAAGGGGTCTCCGAAAATCTGGACACAAAGGGCGATGCTGAAGCTCTGTTGACCTCCATCATGTCATACATATTCATTGTGTACTTATTTTTCTGGGATCCAGTGCTGAAAAAAATCAATGATGCTCAGCTATATTTTCAAAGAAAGGGACTTGCTTTGGACCAGTGTGCATTAAAAATGAACTCTTTATCCGTGTTTTTAACTAATGAACGAGAGGCAGTATTATCAAACGCTGCAGATGCCGCCGAAGAGTTCTGTAATGAAATGGATATCAGAATAGACCGCAGAGTCAGGAGACGGAGAAGAATGCCTGGAGAGCAAGCTCGTGGTGCTGGATTGACCGTGCAAGAGGATGTACGCAGAGAATTTTTGAAATCATGGATCGTTTATTAGCAGAAATTGAAAAACGCACAGTTTGTCTTAAAAACATGAATGATCGCTTTGAATTTCTGTCTCCTTCGTACCTTTTGAATCAGTCCAAAGATGAAGAAATTAATACCAAGGTCAATAATTTTTCTTCCATCTACAATGACATTAATCCAGGAAGTCTACTGGAAGAAATAAAGCGTTTGCGCAGACATTTGCTCAGTTTCGAAAGCATAAGCGTCGACGATGATCCAAAGAACTGGGATATGTTAAAACTACTTCAGTGGATCGTTAAATGGGATCTAGTGGAATCTTTGCCTCATATAACAATTGCCCTCCGGATCTGTCTAACTACATGCATGTCCGTGGCAAGTTGCGAACGAAGTTTCTCGAAACTGAAACTTATAAAAACTTACCTCAGGTCAACTATAAGTCAATCTAGACTGAGCAATTTGGCGATTATTTCAATTGAACGCGAAGTTGCAGAGACAATGGACATAGAAAAAATCATTCATGAATTTTCTGTTATGAAAGTCCGAAAATTTAACTAGGCATTATACATTATATAGTTATTGTTAAAATTATGTAGTGTATTATGTACGGTACATTATGTAGTATTGTTAAAATTGAAGTTGCTTTATTTAAGTTTTTCTTCCAATAAAAGTTTTGTTTAGAAGTGTATTTTTGTAAAGTAATTGTTTTTAAAATTGAAAATTGTTGCGGGGGGGGTAGGGGGGTAGGCAGCGTTGGCATTTTCGCCCCGAGCGGCAAAAAGTATTGGTACGCCTCTGAGTGCAAGTAGATCTTTATTCTTACCGGCGCACTGCCTACTTCTCAAATTTAATGTTATATTGTCATATTACCTAAATTTCCCTCCCTCTTCCACCTTCTTCATTTATTTAAATGAATAAATCCAGTCATAACTTTATACAAGACTATTTCTTAATGATTCACTAATAATTTTTTAAAAGGACTGTAATGTGAAAAAATATAGACTTATAATGTACTTCAACCTATTCAACTTTTTAAAACATCACGCAGGACATCCTTTTCGTTATACCACAGACTGTGACAATACTTTGTCAAAACCATTGAAATACTTAACTAATTTTTAATTCTCCCCTCATTATTTGTGATAAAAAAAATTATTACTCTCTCAGAAAGCTCTCTCTCTCTCTCTCTCTCTCTCTCTCTCTCTCTCTCTCTCTCTCTCTCTCTCTCTCTCTCTCTCTCTCTCTCTCACACACACACACACACACACACACAACAAAAATTACTGTTTGTTTCTTCCTCAAACTTCCAACCACACCCTTAACTTCATAACTAAAAATTCTTTGAGAAGTCAGTGCACTCAATATCTACACTCTAAAAATGTCCCTTACGTACATTTCCCAAATACTACTATTAAAAGAACATTACGAAAAGTAGATGGAAAGTACATTAGTCACTTAGATTCCGTGAGAACTTGAGAAGGTATATGAAGGCATGACTATAAAAGGCAAAAAAAAAAAAATTAAATGCTTAGAATGGCTTTGTTTTTAGGTTCTAATCTGTTTTTTCTAAACACTATAAACTCTAATATATTTAATATATAAGGTTGTAACATATATTGTGCTCGGTTTTTTAGTTCATTCAGAACAAAAATTAAAAGAATTATAAGGACAAATTTGCTCGAATTTTTAGTTTATTCACAACAAAAATTAAAACACAATGACAAATTAATCATCAATATAATTCCCTTCTTTTTTCTATAACCTCCTCCCACCTGCAGAAAAGTTTTTTATGCCACGTTCGAAGAAATCCATTGGTTTCGAGTTAAAAAAAAAGCGATCACTTCGTTTTCGATAGCTTCCTTGGATTGCAACTTTTGTCCATCTAGGTGGTGTTGCAGACTTCTGAATAAATGGTAGTCTGAAGGTGCGATGTCCGGAGAATAAGGTGGATGAGACATTTTTTCCCAACCAAATGCCTCCAATTGGGCAGTGTGAGGGCACGCGTTATCCTGGTGGAATAGAACACCTCTGCGATTAATTAATGCAGGACGTTTTTCTTGTAATGCCATCTTCAATCGTTGGAGTTGTTGGCAGTAGACTTCAGCTATGATTGTTTGGTTATCTGGCAGAAGCTCAAAATGAATAATTCCTTGCATATCCCACCAAACGCATAGCAAAATTTTCTTTGGATGGGGTCCATTCCTTGGCTGAGGTTCAGGCTTTGTTTCACGGCTAAGCCACTGATGTCGACACTTAATATTATTATATAGGACCCATTTTTCATTCCCAGTGACGATCCGATTCAAAAACGGTGCCTGCAGTTGCCGAGATTGCAGTGATGTGCAAATATCGATTCGATGTTGAAGATTCGCTTGTGACAAATCATGCGGAACCCATTTTCCAACCTTTACTACTTTTCCTCACAGCTTCAAATGACGACGAATGGTCATTTGGCTAACGCCGAGTTTTCAGGCCAAGTTCTCTCACAGTTACCTTTGGGTTTTCCACTACTGTTGCTTTCAGCAACATCTTCATCTAACTCATTTGGTCGTCCTGTTCGTTGATAGCCTTTCAGACTGAAGTCTCCATTTCTGAATTTCTCAAACCATCTCCTACACATCCATTCGCTCACAACATCATTTCCATAAACTCTTTGAATGTTTCTTGCGGATTCACTAGTGTTAGATCCTTTATGGAACTCATACAGCATCACATGTCGAATATGCTCTTTCGTGGGCTCCATGTTTTCTCAATTACTGTAATATTGTAGGGGTGGCGTTGTAACTGTATGATAAACACCAGAGAAGATATTCATTAGCCTAATCCTACACTAGCCTAAGCCTACACGAGCCTAAGTATTCTGTATCATTCTGTATCGTGATAAAACCTGTGCGAACCTGTCGCCGCGTGTAGTTTGCAACATTTCTAAAACTATTTCATATTATCTTGAGGTTATTCTATTATCTATCGTCCGTTTTATAATCGAGCAGAATTTGTTACAACCTGATAATATGAAAATTTATATTGCGTGCGTTATCGTGCATGCATTAATTACATAATTACATGCACTGAGCTAACCCATCGATAGCTGTATTAGGCCGATCACTTTTACTACCGGCTACAGCGACGAAATAAATGCGACTGCATTAAGGAAGACGGGATGGTCGGAAGCTTTCTGGACCCTCCGCGAAACCATCGATGACGCAGACGATGAAGTATGCTCGTATGTTTCGGAAACGCCTTCTTGGGCTCACGAAATGGTGCTTTTCGACGAGAGCTCACAAATTTTTATGAAAACTTCTGTCAACAACCAAGCGGTTTTGGCTCTTGTTGAGGACTGCTGTCAGGCGAATTACATTAAACAAGACGTATACAAGAAGTTACTTAAGGTGACTACGGGAAATTTCGATTTGCGTTCTCGTTTGACCTGCATTGATGATGGTTGGGAAGAATACAGTACCGAAGAAATTATTCTTCCTATTGAGTTTGATTCAGTCCCTTATCTGACCCCATTTGTGGTCATATCTGAAGGAGATTGGGATGGAGATTTAATCCTGGGATGAATTTCTTTGTTACGCACGATTTCTATGTGGCCGATAGAGAAACAGGCTAATTCGAGGAGAGAACTCACCTTTCGAGCAGAGCTGGGCACTTGCGGTTTTTTTTGCGTTTTTTGCGGTACTGCGGTACTGCGGTACTACTACCGCACTACCAAACCGGTACCGCATAACGCAGTACCGCAAAGGATCGCTGAAAGTACAGCAGTACCGCTACCGCATTCAAATTTCCCGCGGTACTTTCCGCGGTACCGACCAACACGGTAGTACCGCAGTACCGCAGTACCGCAAAAAAAACCGCAAGTGCCCAGCTCTGCTTTCGAGTATGTGTGTCACCTCTATCTACTCTTCGCTCCTTTCGACTCAGGATGGAAGAATTGTTTCAGAGAGCCCGAATGACTCCCTGGAACCAGTTCAAAATAAAGAGGAACTGCTATTAGATGGGGAAGATTTTTCATCAATCGTCAATTGTTCCGTTCCAGTTCCGGCAAACGAGGAACTAGAAAGCCAACATACCTTTGGTAATTTTGAGCACGAAGACTCGAATGTCTTCACAGTAGACCCCTCTGACTCCATCGAGAGCGAGTCACTCCCTTCGGTTACAGTTGGGCAGGAACTTGAAGTTCCCAGAGTTTCGGTTATTCCAAATAAATCTGAAGACGCATCTCCTTTCAGTTCCGGTTTGGTCATTTCGCTTGAATCCCTATTTAAGGAAGATGACGTGATTCTGTTTTCAAAGGTAGAGGATTTTCCACCCAATTCCGAGACTAAGCCTACAGGTGCCGGGAGCGAACCCGAACCTACTTCGCCGTCGGAAGTTGTTCGTACGGAAAGGCAAGCGCGGAATACACTTGTCCATCCAGTTAGTTTGTGTAGCATGCACGATACGCTGAGTGTCCTCAGTACGACAAGGGAAGTGCCCTATGAAGAGGCTGTCTCAAACCCCACGATGGAAGCGCTCTATGAAGAAACTGTCCCAAATATCACGAGGGAAGTTATCGATGAGGGGAATTTTCCGAGGGATACCCCTCTTTCCGCTAATTTACGTGAGGGCACGGAGAACTCGCCTATGTCCCTCGGACATGATGCAAGCTCAGCTTATGACCTCGAGTCTCATTGTCTTAATGAGGTTGAAATCTTACCACGCGCCAACAACGCGTCTTTGACGAATTCGGAAGAGAATTGCCACTCTTCTCTTCCTACCAAAGGGAGTGATGTATCTTTTCATTGCTCTACAGGACAACGTTCATTCGATTCTGTACTTTCTAATCCGAAGGTTTGGAAATCGAAATTTGGCAGTACCATTTTAGACACCTGCCAAAAGTCTTCTCTTTCTCCTACTAAACAAAAGACTTATCTTCCTCCTGTTTCCCGTCCGATGAAACAGAATACTAATTTTTTTCCTGTCTCCTTGTTGGCCCTTCCTCAGGGCGGAGCACCGACAATTCAGCACAGGACAATTCAGCGCCGACAATTCAGCGCCGACAATTCAGCGCAAAGACAATTCAGCGCAAAGACAATTCAGCGCAAGACAATTCAGCGCCGACAATTCAGCGCAAGTCAGTACAGTTAAAAGTTTAGTTAAAAATAATAAAAATAAATCGCAATAAATAAAAAAGAGAAAAATTTGTATATTTATATACAGGGCTATTTAAAATGATTCACCTGATTTCAAATGAGAATATTTTTTAATGTTACAAATACAGAGTGATTTGTGATATATCAACCAAAAGAAAAACTGTCCAAATTTTGTCTCTCACCTCATAAATGTTCTATGTGACTTCCCCTAGTTACACGAGCAACGTTGACACGATAGTCGAATGCCTCCCATACTCGCTCCAGCATGTCCGTTGTCACTGACTCTATGGCAGTAACAATGCGAGTTCGGAGCTCATCCAAAGATGTGGGCAACGGTGGCACGTACAGAGTATCCTTAACGTGCCCCCAAAGGAAGAAGTCGCACGGTGTAAGATCCGGCGACCTAGGGGGCCAGCTGTGGAGCACCAAAACTGCAACACACAAAACGCCTTCTGCTGTGCGGAAGCCATTTTCAACCTGACTGTTTGTTGCTAGGCTAGGCCATGGCGTGACTTTGGAGCCCTCTCGCGGTGATCTTATAAAACTTGGAGATTTCCTCTTTCATGTGGTGTATGCCCAGTTGATGCACGGTTGATAGGTACGGAAGTATTCTCAGTTGAAATCGGATGAATCAGTTTGAATAGCCCTGTATATGCTAAATTGGGTCTGTATCGAAGGAGTGACATTTCAAAGGAGTGACATAACAAAGGAGTGACATAAATACCGTAACGAAGGAGTGACATAACGAAGGAGTGACAAATCGGAGATAAAATTCAAAGGAGTATAATTATTAAAATTTTATTTAAAAAAACAAAATTTGTTAGAATTGTTAAAATTAAGATTTTATTTCAAAAACTAGAAACCTACCCTAACCTAACCTAACAGTTGCAAGCCTCTCTTCCCTCTGGATTTGTTCTTTCTTCTTCTTTGTTGGTATTTTCGCGCTGAATTGTCTTGCGCTGAATTGTCTTGCGCTGAATTGTCTTTGCGCTGAATTGTCTTGCGCTGAATTGTCGGCGCTGAATTGTCCTGCGCTGAATTGTCGGGTCACTCCTCAGGGCAAACCACGGGTCAAGAACCTCGGCATTGACCATAACCTTCCTTCTCCTCCTCTAAATGTTCCTTTCTACCACCATAAAACAGCTTCTGGGAATACTTATGTTCAGAATTCATCGGCTTTCTTCATTCTTGTCATCTTAATCTGTGTTTCAAGCCCTTTCTTACCCTTCTCTATCCCTATTATCTCGCAGCCCGATAGGCCACCGCCCTTCAAGGCTATCTCCAAGATTGGCCCCACTCGTTCAGACTCCTGCCTGCTCCTGAATATTCAATTGGTCACAATTTTCTGGGGCCGTCTGCCACTTTGATTTCGGAAGCGGAACTTCTATCACTAAGGTCACTCGCGTAGCTCGAAAAGGACCGAATACACGAAACGAAGAACAGTAATCATAACGTCGGTTTATCCCGTTTACAAATTGTTTCTTTAACCATATTTCCGGTTCAGGAGCTACCACCACACGTACTCCATATACCCGTTTAGGCGATACCCATGCATTCATGCCCTACGTATTAATTTATTGAAATACGCTCGAGACGTGGAATGATTGATGGCGGAGGCAATTAGCCGCCAACGCGTACATCCAAAAAACTTGAGCAATGTCCACACGTAAACCTTTCACTGCACAATACCCTGAAATTTTATACCTTCCACGCTATAGAGTTTAGTCAATTCCAAAGTTCTAAAAAAGTTCTCAAACGGCCCAAATCCGTTCAAAATCTTGCAGAAATCGTATCAATTTCACTTAAGTACTTTTCCAATAGTTCATTGAAATTCATCTCTCTCAAATTTTGTTCTCATAAAGTTGATAAAAATCGTGTTTGATTTAAAAGTATATGCACACGGTGAACTTAGACCAGTGTAAAAAGTGGACCTAGACAAATCAGACTCCAAGTGTTCAAGGACACACAAGTGACCGTTAACTATGAGTGTTCAGTAGTGCATAAGTATCGATTTTAGTGTAAAATTTAACTGATAAATATAGTGGATTAAGTACGAAGTAGATGTATTTTAGTTAACTATTTCTTTTTTCCTTATGGAACATTACATCCAACTACTTTAACTATTCTTTGTCTCCATATAACACTACATCAAACTGCTGTTGTTTGAGAGGGTATTGAAACTAACCCCCTAGTTCCAACTCTGGGAAGGGAACCATGTGGAGAAGGTTTTTCACAGGAAAAATAATTTTTTTTTAAATTTAACAATATCAGTGTTTGTCTAAATTAACATGTGAATCCTTTTATTCTGTTTGCATAAATTAAAGTATTAATCTTTGAATTTTTAATATTTTATAACTCGCCTCGATGCGCCGGTGGATCATCTGGCCTCTTTCTTAACCCTAACGACTTCAGTCCAGTGTGCCAAATCTATAATCTTAAACAGAGATTCCTAAATTGTAAATGTTCTTTTCGGCTAATATAAATCACATAAAGGAGTTAAGTGTAGAACCAAAATTATATAAATTCTTTTGCTAATATCACTGTTAGATAACCTTTGCAACCTTAAGAATCTTTTATAAACGTGGCACCATGGGAGTTTCTCCAGGGCAAAGTGCAAACACTGAGAGGGCAGTCGAAGCCTCACCCCTGTTGCGAGTGCGTGCCTCGCCTTTTGGGCAGCCGGTTCGGCTCAGGTCCTTGGTTCGTTAATAACTCTCTAAGCAAGTCATGTTAAGGATTTGATTTTCTAATTACTGTGCATTGTAACTTAACCACCCCGACTTATGTTGTGTACATAAATCTATATTATAACAAACCATTTGTTATCATCTAGTTAGAATTAGTTAGGATGTTATATTATTGTATTTATATCATTCTAGAGGGAAGAGCCCTGTAAAAATGAACAATGAATAATCCCTTCATTCATATAATTCTGATGATACTTCGTAATATTTATATAAGCCTTATATTCTTATTCATATATTCATTTTGACATATCAAGTCCAAAATCGTCTGACACGAGTTTGGATAAATTTTGATTTGCTTTCTATTTTATAATTGGTGAATTATTTCCTTGTAAACTACTTATTCATTTTTGCATAAAACCCAAAATCGTACAACGCTGACACAAGTTTGGATACATTTTTTATTTGCTTTTTATTTTATAATTGGTTAACTATTTCTGTTTAAACAACTTAATCATTTTCGTAGACTTAGCTTAATAATGTAATCTTGTTCATTTTTTGTATACATTCTCTCTTCGTTGTAAAAGATGAAGTCATGTCTTGCTTAACGTTTAATTTTTAATCTTAAGCCTTTAATTTTCGCCATGTGCCTGTTTGTTTGTAATTCATGATGGGAAGGCATATTTCAATTCCGTTTTTAATTAAAAGCCTTGCTCTCTTCAAAGAATTTAGTCTTAAATAGAGAGAAATAATTTCCCGATACGTTATAAGAAGAATCGGGGAACCTTCAGAGAACTTAGTCTTAAATAGAGAAAAATAATTTCCCGATACGTTATAAGAAGAAATCGGAGAGTAGTATAGAAAAAAACTACTGCGATTCCCTATACGGTATCAGCTACTCCAGAATAACAAATCCGTTGCTGCCACCTAACCAAAACCCCCGTCAACTTCGAACCGAACTGACCAAGGCCATAGACGGAGGAGTTAACATATATATATATATATATATATATATATATATATATATACAGGATGGCGCAAAAGTCGCGCATCATAGGAATTTTCAGTGTTGACTATAATATAATATTTTTTTCTTTTAGGTAGGGGATGGCTGCGAAATTAACAATCGACGAGACGGTGAACTTGGTTTTAATATATAGAACACCAGGTACAACAAATCGATGATTCGGTACAGAATTTAAATTCTATACCGATTCATTGATTTGTGGTACCTGGTATTCCATGCATTAAAACCAAGCTCACCCTCTCATTTATTGTTAATTTCGCAGCCATCCCCTACCTAAAAGATAAAAAATAATATATTCCAATCAACACTGAAAATTCCTATGATGCACGACTTTTGCGCCACCCTGTGTGTATATATGTCACAACCATGCGACCTACCATTTCTATGGTTGAGCCGTATCCATGTTTGTGCCATTAGAAGTTCGCTGTGAGAAGCGAATGTCCCTTAATTTCATTCCCTTAAAATACAAACAAGACAATCGACGGTTTAGATTGTTCAACATTTCCATCAGAATATTACTCGTATTTCCATTTTCCATTTGTTATAGAATTTATTATAATTAATTATTGTTGTCTTGCATCTAACCCTCACCCCTAAATTTTATTAGATTATGCACGCACAGTGAATATGGCATGATTTGAACCCTTGTTTGTACTTCTTTATTCATTTACTTAATTCTTCCTCAAATGTACCCAATTCCTTAATATTTACTGTATACTCGTATAAGTTTATATATTTAATTAATAGTTTCACTTACTCTTGTACCATGGCTGTAAACCCTTCATTACTGTATCTCTCTAATTCGTTTCCTCTAATTTCTCCCACTAATGACTTATACTGTACGTACGAATTAAATAACTATGGCGTATTAATTATGAAGTAACGTATTGCGTAATTTGAATAACTATGACGTCATAAAGTAACTTAATTCCCTTCACATTTTCCATACTTTGAATATTGAATCGTGTCTTTAGTATGTGGATATCTTTAGTATTCAATGTATGGTAAATTCTTTAACATAATAATAAAAACTTTGCACTCTATACGTCATTATTTATATGTTGTTCATTCATACATGCATGTTCTTTCTTGACCGCTATTTTTTATTAATTTTATTAATTATTCATTCATCGACCTACCTATTGTCTACCTATTGTCTACTTATGCCCTATCAACCTATCAGTCCATGTTTACTCGTGTCTATATTACGCACACAACCTATTGTGTGACAACCGATATGTGTACAATACTTTATGCATTCGGATATATCCCCTGATGATCATGATTACGTACATAGTTACGTACATGTAAATACGTCCACATGTATTCTTTTTACTTTTTCTTTTAATTATGTAACCTCTCGCAAGCTATTCGTTAATGTTGATACGAATGTTCGAATTCCGATAACGTTGCCAAAAGCAGGCATCTGAATACGAAATCTCCTCGATTGCTTGCTTCTAATTTATAAAACATTATTATGTGTGTTATGTTATATATTATGTTATATTATGTTATGTTATATCATAAATGTCCGTGTACTAACTGTATTTCCGTATCTTACTTTAGTATCAGATATGTCAATTAACAATTTGCTAAAATTGTAATACTGTAATAATTTAATATGATGTAATTAACGTACTTTAATGAACCTGTAATTAACGATAATAAGTGAATGTGAATTAATCGGTAATTATAATCATAGTTATAGTAAACCAAAATTTACAATGTACTCAGTGATGTACTTGGGGTTGTACTCAATGTACTACTCCGACATTATGTCGCCATTTAGGAATGTATACTCGGCGATATTATTATTTTTTTATTTATTTTTTTCGTTTATTTTTGGAATCTTTCAAAATTCTGATGTGTTTAAAATTATGCTTAACGTCCAAGAATTCTTTAGCTCTCCAGTTAAAGTGGGAGCTTAACCTTCAACTGCATTCCCCCAAAATTTAGACTTATTTATTTCTTGTATTGTAAATTAAATCATTCCTGCCTGAGCCATTGTTACAAAAGGTTGAACTTTCTCCCTTTAAATTCCTGCCGTAGCCCTTATTCGAGGAGGATGAGCCTCCTCGCTTTAGATTCCTGCCGTAGCCCTTACTCGAGGAGGACGAGCCTCCTCGCTTTAAATTCCTGCCTTAACCATTGTCAAAAGAGGTAACCTCTACCCCTGTAGATTCCTGCCTGAGACTTAGACCAAGGAGGTCGAACCTCCTCCCTTTAAATTCCTATCTTCGTCACCAGTTGACCTGTTAAAAATTCCTGCCATAGCTTTTGCCCGAGGAGGTCGAGCCTCCTCACTTTAAATTCCTGCTTGAGCTGTGTTTGCAAGAGGTCAAACCTCTCCCCCTGTAAATTTTTGACTATCAGTGCCTCGTTCTGTATATATTTTGTGTAATAAAAATTATACGAGTGAACGAAAACTCCAATTGAGAACTGAAGTGTTTCCATTCACCCCTTCGGAAATAAACTTGGTAGAAACTGTTTATTGTTACTCGGATGTTCTACGGCTAAGGCCGAGCTCAACCAACAAGGACCACCTTCGTTGGATTGTCCAAAGTGTATTCATCCTAAAAGTCGCAAGCGGGCAGTGGCCCGCGCACGCGCGACATATATCTATACACACCTCGTTAACATCGTTTAGGTTCCGTGTGTTGGTCTCTCTTCACACGAAGGTCAAGCTGGTGGTCCCGCCTCTAGGCCTGGCTTAGTGGAGGAGCGAGTTGGGTTATTATTCGTTTTTTGACCCAGTCACACCCAGCTATAACAGCAATATATATTGAATAACCAATCAAAACTGAATAAGAAAATATATATTATCTTGTGCAAATTTGTATAAAATGTGGTTTTTTATTAAAATATATTTCCTATTTTTGGTGTTTTTTCAATATATATATATATATATATATATATATATATATTATATATATATCGACTATTTGGTGAATATTTCTTATTTTTGGTGATTCTGGCTACTTCTGCGTAATTCAATTTGTCCTGTTTTACAAGTAAATCATTTTTAGCAATGGTTTGTCTGTTCAGTTTGGTTTTTTTGTGACTAGAAGTATGACGTGTCAGTTATGCATATTTGATTTTGAAGACGTGATCCGCCATATTGCCTTCGATGAAGACAAGAGTTTAGACCTTTTTTTCAATCACGGAATAATTAAGACATCCGTGACCTGCCCTAAATGCAATAGTGCTTGTATTTTAAGAAAAGACCAGAAGGTCTTTAGGTGCCGTAAAAAAAATCCTAAAAATAAACGTGTGTCATTTCAGTTTAAGGGCACGCTAAATTTAGCGGACTACCCATGCAAGGTTAGCACATGTTATTACATTATCATTTGTATAATTTAGGTCTCGGGGGTACGGGGGCGGAGCCCCCGTAAAGATCACGCATCACAAATTGATCGGTCCTAATCTTTTGCGGACAGTTCAGTACGTGACACCGGTTAGGTCAACTGTACGCCCTTGATGATTGGTTAGGTTAAGTCATGATATTTTCGTTTAAATTCGTTAGTTTAAACGAAAATGACGAGTGCAAACTTTTCTGGTCAATTTTCAGGTGTTTTGTACGAAACTGCCATCCGTTTCCTGTGCAAATGCATAGTTTTCAAGATGACGATATCTCGAAAACTACGCATTTGCACAGGAAACGGATGGCAGATTCGTGCAGAACACCTCAAAATTGACCAGAAAAGTTGCTCTCATTACAAAAAGAGACTGGGTCAAAAAACGAATAATTACCGCGAGTTGCTCTCTTGCGCTTTCCACAGCACATAGCCAGGTACACTCGGCTCATCTGGTACCGTCACCGTCCTGAGCCAGGCATCTAGTCTTCTCTTGAAGACTTTAGCGTTGACTCCTTTAACCCATATATATATATTATATATATATATATATATATATATATATACTAGACTGCCCGCTGTGCTTTGCGCAGCAAAGGCTTCCCGAAACAACCTAAAGAAAGCTAGGGGAGGCAAACGTGTTACTAAAACTTCCCGTGTTTGGTGGGGAATACCCTAGTCGTTTAGGTGTGTATAAACGAATATATCCCCCTACGTGTATATACAGTATGTTACAGGGAATCTGTGTAATTCGGGATTTCATGAAATCCCTAAAACATTCAGAGATTTCATGCAAGGTTAAGTCGTGATATTTTCGTTGAACCTTGGTAAAATTATTGAATGCCGGTTAACTGAATGTCCGGTTAGGTCAACTGTACACCCTTGACGATTGGTTAGGTTAAGTCATGATATTTTCGTTAAAACTAACGAAAATATCACGACTTGACCTTACATGAAATTCCTGAACATTTTAGGAATTTCATGAAATCCCTAATTACACAGAGTCCATGTAACACACGCATGCGCACACACACGCACACACACACACACACACACACACACACACACACACACAAACATAACTTTTGGGTTAACTTTTGATTAGCTTCCGCCCGAATTGTTCATTCTGACGAAGGTCAAGCTTTTCACTCCACCTTAGACCTACAGTTTAACGTGGAATCCGAACCACGCCCCATCAGCAGCACAGCGTCTTAACCACTAGGCCACCTAGGGTACCCATTTATCTACCAACCACTTTCTTTACAGTAAAGATTGAGGGTGAACATATATCAGTTGTGGAAGTGATGAGTGCAATTTCTGATCTGAAGGATAATTTGCAATCAAAGAGAGATAATGTCTTTGTGCCACTCTCAGTCAGGAGTCTTGTAAACAAACTTGAACAAGATGGGTTGATTGAGTCTAATGATTCCTTATCTGTAAAGAAAATATTAGTTGAGTTTTATGACACATGTGTTAAGTACTTGGATCAGTGGTCGGGTCACTTGCCAAACGTTGAGTGTATGCAGTGGGCTTTATTAAAACAAGTTTCAAAGTGGTCAGTTGTTGAGAAAACAATGGATTTTGCTGCTGAAAAACAACTATTTGACCCCAAATTTGACACTGACTTATTTGATGAGTTCACGTGTTTTGTAAAGTACATTAGTGATGAGAAAGTAGCAGAGTGGAATGCATCTAAATTATCAACTGACCAGCGCTGGGTGGAAGTATTCACTCATTTCAAGGCCAGAGATGTCAATCATCAACGAATGTCAGCATTAGTTCAGTTCATACTCTGTATTCCAGGAACTAATGCTTCGACTGAACGTGCTTTCTCTGAAATGAATAAGACGTGGACATCTGAGAAAGCACAACTGAAAGTCTCAACTCTAAAAGCTTTACTTTAAACTAAAATAAACTTCAATCAAACCTGTATGGAGTTCTACACTGTGTTGAAATTAACTCCGGAGTTACTTCAGAAGATTTCATCTACTGAAAAGTAAGGGAATTGAAAAGCAAGTACGATAATATTGTATATTGATATGTCATAGATATAAGCCTTTCTCAGTTGAGTTAATTTTTTTGATAATTATATACTCAAGAGAAAAATACAAGCAGTGAAGTAGTAATTATGTTCCATATATATATATATATATATATATATATATCAGTGGCGACTCCTGCACTCGGGCTTCTCGGGCTGAGCCCGAGAAGCAATGGGCAAGGAGAAGCATGAGAGATAAAATTGTGTATTTATAGATTTAAGTTTTAAAAAAAAGTTTTAAATACAAATTGTAAAAATGTTTTTTGGCTGGTAGTGTTACTATTTTTCTGTCTAGCCTTCGTCACGCAAGCAAATTTTGATCGCATTTAGATACCGTTACTACCTATAAAAAACTATATTGACACATTAAGTTTTCGTGTAATCTTTCAAGATCCTTTACTCGGGCGCAAGACATTACGCCGGAGAAAGTATAAGTAATATCGTATATTTAAAGTTCTTTTAATGAATAATTATTTGCTTGCATACGGTTACATAATAGTCCTTCTTCTAATTCTCATTAAATAAAATACGTTTTTCCTCCTATTAATTCTTTTTATAAAGAAAAAAACATTTCAACTCGGGCTTATATCCTTCAGCCTTGTAGAGGCACAATTTTTAATTCTGGCGATACATGGTAACTTTTTACGTTTCGACAAGCATTCCTTCAACTGCCTTGGGCGGCGGTGCAGTTTGATTTTTGTCGCAGTGTGAGGTTGTTCGCTTTTCTTAAATAATCTGATTTATTTTTAATATTATAAGTATTCTGAGAAGTATAGCCCACCCATGGAGGACATAGTGTTATTATTAAAAGAAAACCACAAAGCTGATTCAGCTCCTTCTTACCATACCTGTAACTTCTGTTTCAAATGAAAGAAGTTTCTCTGTTCTTGATCAAATTAGATCATATTTAAGAAACACAATGGCTCAAGAACGGCTCTCGTCCCTGGCTAAGATTTCAATTGTATTGTATGTATTTATTTATTTTATTGATAATCTTAAGTTATTGTCATGCATTTAAATGTCGGCTCATATGTAGACTTGAAAATTTAGAAAGAGCCCGAGTAGTCTTGAAGAGCTGGAGTCGCCACTGAGATATATATATATATAATATATATATATATATATATATATATATATATTTATATATATATATATATATATATATATATATATATATATATATATATATTAGGGCGGAGTGAAAAACTCATTTTTCGAATTTTCAAATTGGCTAGTGTGAAAATGTGTGGAGTAGTGAGGAAATAAGCTGGTATAAATTTAAAATCATAACATTAATATCTTCAGGTGCCACAATGACCTTCAATATTGAAAAAAATTGAAAAAAGCAGATTTTAACCAATAATTACAGAAGAGTCCACGATGCACAATAGACAAGAATTTATTCACACTTGTATAAAAATAGCTCAGTCAACCTTTAAAAAAGTTTCTATTCTCTAAAAACAGTTTTCTATAGTCAGCTCACTCAGCTGTCACGTGAGTACCTCGGTTCAGTGTAGCTGTCGCTCTCGTAGCAGGTGGGTGTTCTGTTGTTGGCGTTACTCAGATAGTCTAAACTATATTTCTTATATATTTTGCATTTCTGTATTGTGTTGCCCTAAGTTTGCCATGTACTATTAACTGAAATTAACGTATAATTGATATTAGCTCTTTCTTTTTCAGATTTGTATACTTTCAAAATGTCTCGAGTTTGTGCAAAATCAACCAGGGCCTCAACTGAGTGCCCCATGTTTGGTATGGGGGAAGATTTGTGGCACAGGAATCTTCCTACATACGAAGGAGTTTTTAAATATTACTTGTTTGTAAGAAACGATTTGAAACAGAATACTAATAAAGATCCTTCAATATCTCAAATATTAGAACAAGTTGTTGATAAATTGAAAATAATTTGGGAAAGTGCTTCCGTCCCAATTCTGTCAGACAGGCGAATTGAAACAATGTTCAGAAGCTACCACGAAAAGTATCGTGTCATTATGAAGCCATACCAAAGCAGAAAAAATTCTGAAGCTTACAAAGCAAAGATTGATATGTTCAAAAAGAAGCACACACGAAACTTTTTGACATTGCAGCGTGCAAGTGCAAAGTACTAACACAATGTTCTTGTCCCAAAGAAAAAACGGTTCCAAAGGAAGAAGTGACGTTCCTCTTAGATCAAAGGAGTGAAAGAAAACTGTTTATTGATAGAGTAGATATTACACTCTCAAAGAAAAAAGCATCTACGTTGCTAAGAAAGCAAAAAGAAGCTGTGAGGCTCACCAAAGAATCTTCACAGGAGAAATTGCAGGATACAAATGTTGAATTATCATCATCGACATCAAATAGTGAAAGTGAATCTGGCGAAATATCAGACGATACATTTCCAGAGCCAGTTAGCTCGAAGAGAAAGCTCGAACAACCTGAAGAACAATTATTCAAGAAAAAGAAAACTACAAATCTACCTTCAGTGGCTACTGCTTGTGACAGGACTGCAGTTTCAGATCTAGCTGCAGCATTCATTGTTAGTGCAGTATTGCAAGATATTGGAGAAGTTTCTATTGACAATACATCTGAAGTAGTGGATAGGAGTAAAATCAGAAGAGAAAGACAAAAGAAGAGATCAGAAATTATGAAAGATCAAAATCAGGTCCCAATCAGAGGAATCTATTTTGATGGTCGAAAAGATTCTACACTCTTCCAAGAAAAAAAAGAGTCCAAAGTATATCAGAAGAAGGTAACAGAAGAATATATCACTTTAGTGAGAGAACCTGGTTCAGATTATTTGGGCCATTATTCTGTGAATTCTGGATCAGCTGAAGAAATATGTAAAGGAATGTTTGAGTATATTGGAAATAATGACATGAACCTGGAAAACCTTGTTGCCATTGGATGCGATGGTGCAGCAGTCAACACTGGAGAAAAGGGAGGCGTTATAAGGCTTATAGAATTGAAGCTGAAGAAGCCAGTTCAACATTTAGTGTGCCAGCTCCATGCCAATGAATTGCCATTACGCCATTTAGTTGCAAAGCTGGATGGAAAAACATCTGGCCCCCGCGGATTCACCGGTCCTATTGGCAGGGAATTAGAGAACTGTGAGAGTCTTCCTATTGTCGAGTTTGAAAGGATTGATGCTGAGGAACCAACTGTAGACTGTGAAGATCTTAGCACCGACCAAAAATATCTAATTGATATTCATCAGGCCATAACAAAGGGATATTGCTCTCCAGATCTTGCTCATCGTAGTCCAGGCAAAATGGCACATTCACGATGGCTGACTACAGCAAATCGTTTGCTTCGTCTATACGTTTCAACTGTAAGTCCATCTGAGAACCTCATGAACATTGCTTCTTTTATAATGAAGGTCTACATCCCAATGTGGTTTTCTATTAAGCAAAGTACGTCTTTTGTCAATGGCTCAAAACATGTTTTCAAAACTATTGAACTAACAAGAACACTGAATGACGAAGTAAAGGATATTGTAAACCCTGTCATACAAAGAAATGCATTTTTTGCAAATCCAAAAATATTCTAGCATCAATGATTCATGATGACCGCAGCGCCATAAGAGAATTAGCGTGGAGGCGAATAAAGAAAGCAAGGCAAACAAACAAGGAAAAAGTTGTGAGGCGTTTCACAGTACCTGTTATTCACTTGAAGCTACTGATTATACTGATTTAATTAATTGGCAAAAATGCATTGTCACTGAACCACCTGTGACAAGACACCTGACAGAAAATGAGATTGAAGAATTCATAGAAAACAAGAGTACCCCTCCATTCGAGAAATTCCCTTGTCATACACAAGTAGTAGAAAGAATGGTAAAATTAGTGACTGAAGCATCATCAAAAGTATTTGGATTGAACGCGAGACTTCACATTCAGTCACGTAAAAAAATGCCATCATTCGAAAGTAAAGCTGACTATAAAGTTTAAATAAAACGTTAATAGGAAAAAAACATGCGCAAGGATGGGTGGTTGGGAGGGCATGGGTGGAGCTCGACACGCAGCCACCTCCTCGTGGTGAGTTCTGGATTATTTAGATCATTAATCAAAAGAACATTCATCTAAATAAACTAAGAGCTGCGTAATTCAGTAACTATTTTGGTAATTGGAACACTTAATATATAATAATAACAAGTAAGTTTCAGTTATTGTACTAATGCAGAATATAAGAAAATCATTATATTTCACTTTTTTCGACGGCTTTGTGGCACCTGAAGATATAATTTCGCATGGACTAATATTTATGCACAGTCATTATCTATAGCACCCACATATTTTCCGCACTAGCCATATTTGAATTTCGAAAAAAAGTTTAAAAACCTCATTTTCGATCCGCCCTAATATATATATAAGGTAGAGAGGTGTCCCGCTTTTGGCTCTTGAAAACATAGTCATTTTAGTTTATAACTCCAAAAATAGAAAAATGTCCCGCTTTTTGCTCCTAAAAATATGATCACTTTATGTACATATGAACGTCGCGCGAATATACTAAAACAAAGTTTTGAGGAAACCGGCCTTACTTAAAGTTTGTGAAAGGCTCAAAACTTTGTTAAAATAGATGTAATTCGATATTTTTTTTAAATTTTGTAAATAATTTTATGAACAATGAATGAATGAAGGATTAAATGATAAAACAGAAGCGTTTAACGTTATAGAAAACGGAATTTTCGTCGTCTGTCAGTTGATTCCTCTTTGTGCCGCACGACGCATCATGTATATAGAGGGTGGTCCAAAAGTCCTACCTCATTGTGGGGCGAGGGGGGGGGGGAGTATTGCTAAAATATATTGTATGTTGTATTAACATAAATCCAAGTTTTATGTATTGTTTACAGTGTCAAAGCTTTAAAATTTATAAATGGCAGAACAACAACATACAACAGTGTACACTAAGTGGGTAGAGTGAAAAAAACTTTTTTCAGTATTCAGTTTTGTAGGGGCACCCAAAAGTTAGTCGGTGGTACCAGTAAGAAATCTGTAAAATATTAGCTTCCTGCGACATCAACTTCACCAGCCCCAAGGAGGTCAAAGATTTTGCCTTTCCGGTGCCCCAAAAAATTAAGGAAAAATTCAAAGATTTAAGTGTATCTTCCGTTTTGTTCATGCTAGTAAGATCATTTTGGTTTCATTTGATTTGTCTATTTATGTTCTTTAACTTTACTCTTATACATTGTTTTTTCCCATTCGTCACAGAAACTTGGAAAATTTGGTATTTCATGAAAATATGAACAAAATATGGAGTTTTTATTGCTTTCGTTGATTGGTTGATATTAAGCGTCATTCAGTGATTCAGTTTTCTTTTAGAAGCTCATAAAAGCTGCATGGCTTTAAATATATTGGTTTATTGGAGCAGCTCTCCGCTAATTTAAACTAGATAGGAGCCATGCATATCTCGGCTTAAATTAGTGGCTTAAATTGGTGGCTGCTCTTTGAGTTCTACCCCAATCTACCCACCACAATAATTAGAAAGCTTCTTATTCAGTTTTGTAGTCTCTCTTGGAGTCTTGTTTTCAAATGATTTCATTATTGCTTGAGATGCAATTTTGGTTTTAACGTAGCCATCTCTCCTCTCACTTCCATAACTGCTCTTGCCGCTTCTGTTACAAGTTTGGTACTCCTTTCTACTGCTTGTGTATGACAGGGGAATTGAAAGAGTTTTAATTTTTCTTCGTTAGTGTTCTCAGCCAATGATGTCAACTCCTCTTTGGTTAAGTGTTTTCTCAATGGTGGTTCAAGCCTGATGGACTCTCTGTCCAAACTATAATATCAGTGTAGTCAAGGGCATGGAAATTTAGCTTCGGTACACTGAACTCGCGAATGCTTTTCATTTTTCCAGCTTGAGATTTGCTACTTCGATCCTTCATATTGCCAATTTTCGAATGTTTGGCAGGTTATCAGTAATCATTGCAAGAAAGTTCTCTTGATGCGCAAAGTAGGCGTTACGAATGATAACTTTCGTCCGTTTTGCTGGAACTTGACGAAACAGTTGCGGCAGTATCAAATTCTATCATTCCTTTCGAGATCCGTGCTGTATATTCCTCATACTTTTATGTGGCCTTTTTCTTTTTTTTCCATCTTTTTGGTGACCACTTTATCTACGGATTCAATCATCATTTTTCGAGACGTTCGTTGGTCATTAAGAAATCCCTTTCCAAAACAGAACTTTTCGGTCTTTCTCACAACGACATGTCAGGGTCTTCACATTTACAAGAAGCTATATCAAAGAGCTTCAGTGAGTCAAGTTTAAATTTGTGAAGCAATGCTTGATAGGATCATGGTCCTTCCGCCCTTTGAATTGTTTCAAGACATTTTGATATTTTTCGTACAAACCTTGGATGCGCTGCGTTATGATCTTATGATGGCTAGTTGGAATAGAAGCACGATCCCATACAGTCTTTATTTTTTGGGCAAGGACTGTAGAACCATCTTATATATATATATATATATATATATATAGGCATGGGGACGAGGCTTTGCCTCAGGCCTCGAGGCCGAGGCCTTAAGATTGTTAGACTGGAGGTATTTGCACCCAGAGGTGTGATATTCGGATGCAAATAACGAATGCAGTATTTGCATCTCTGGATGCAGATACTCACTTCGAAATCTTTTACGAATAAGCAACTCCATGCTTTCGGAAGGCTCAACAATCTAGCCTAGCCTAGGTCTAAAACGGCGGACCTCAGTTTTAGGGACCCACATCTATTGCATTAATAAGAAAAATAAATGTACCTATATTTAAAACCAAATATATTGATGATTGGTTAGGTTAAGTCGTATATTTTCGTTAGTTTTAACGAAAATATCGCGACTAAACCTAACCTAATGAAAATATCACGACTAAACCTAACCTAACCAAACAAAATGTAAAACTAAACCTAACCTAACGGAAATATCACGACTAAACCTAAAGCTGGAATTTATTGCTTGACCATGTGAAAGAACAATATGTGCTGTAATTTAAATAAATTTTAATTTTCTTTTATTTTTATTGTTATTTTCTTAGTAATGCAATAGGTGGAGGCCCCTAAAACTGAGGTCAGCCTTTATTTCAATTACAGCACATATTGTTCTTTCACATGGTCAAGAAGTAAATTCCAGCTCTAGGTTTAGTCGTGATATTTTCGTTAGGTTAGGTTTAGTCGGGATATTTTCGTTAAAATTAACGAAAATATTACGACTTCACCAACCAATCGTCAATATATATATATATAATATATATATATATATATATATATATATATATATATATATTTGGCTTTAAATATAGTTACATTTATTTTTCGTATTAATGCAATAGATGGGAGCCCCTAAAACTGAGGTCCGTCGAAATAAATTTTACATTTTGTTTGATTTTTTTTTTCTTATTAATGTAATAGGTGAGGACCCCTAAAACTGAAGTCCGCCTAAAGCTCTTCCAAAGATAACCTACCGTAGCCTCACACCTGCCTGTATCTCTTCTTTTTTTGAAATCCATAAGGAAAAGCAAGATTCTACTCAAAATTAATAAACAAAGACATAGCTCACTTCACTTACTTGATAAAAGGGAATTATTAAGCATTAAGCACGTTTAACTATCACACGCGGCCACACCACAACACCGACACGCTGTGTGTTTACACTTGCCGGGTCACACAGTCAGATACAGTTGCCAGAACAAGATTTCCTGGGCACCATACATTAGCCCAATAACTTTTTTATTTCTCATTTCATGCAGTTCTTATTTCTCATTTTAATATACCCGCAATATTTCAAGTATTTATGATAATATGGAAAGTTATGATGTGAAGATGATCTAGCAAAATATTTCAAGATTGTACTAACTCAGTGAGTGTTGGTCGTATAATTTCTGAATGGCTACAATTAATTATTGGCGACTCCAGCGAGCATTGCAAACAGAGCTACATTTGGAGATGCCTTATTTATTTTTAAGTTTTGCATTTTTATGTATCTTGACAATAAGAAATTGTGGTCTTAAAGTCTACCAAAGATCATTAATGTAATTGTAGCTTGTAGTGTATGTGAAAGATGTTTCTGATATAAGGTAGGCCTATAAGTATGAAGTGTACAGTATATCATGCAATTTCTATATAATTATATATACGATAATAATATAATAACGATAATGTTAAGCATATATTTGCACCTGATATTTCAACATGTTATATATGTAATTTGATTCAAGAGTATATTTGCACCTGATATTATCCATTATTAGACATTTTTAAAGTTATATGTATAATACTTTATATTATTAAAGTAAATGAAAAAGACCGAAAAAATTATTTGCAAACAATATAACGATTTATATTTCAGTTATAATGCCGATATTAGCAAAATTATTTTTGCATCCGATATTATATATTAATTTCAAATCATATTATTTAGAAGTTTATATGTTACAATTTACGACGGGCGAAATATAAAATTATCGACGCTAGTAACTAGTTATCAGTATACCAGGTGGCATTCTTCTCTAGTTTGGCCTATTTTTTGTTATAGAAATGATGACCATCAATCGATGACCAACTGATCGAATGCTTTCCCACACTAGTTTTGCTACATAAAGTCAATTGGCCTACTGCTGACTGACTGAATAATATTGATGTACCTAAGGTCACATATATATATATATATATATATATATATATATTATATATAAAAGCGTGAAACGAGTGAATGTTGCAAATATATATAGATATATAATAATATATATATATATATATATATATATATATATATATATATATCTGATAAGTTTTACTGATTCAATGTACAGTGTTTGCATAATTCTTTGCTAAGTACGTTAATTGTAATCGGCAACTCAGTTCACAATCTTGCCAGATTTTCCAGACTAATTAATAATAATCAATTTTAAATGTATGTAATTTTTTCTAGTAATTTAAATGTAACGAGAAATATTTATTATTATTATTGTTACTAATTATTGACTATAAATTACACAGCCTGCGAGTGACAACTTTATAAGAGAGATCTTCTTATAATAACTAACTTTATATAACTCAATCACATTTAAAATGAAATTAAAAGGTTTATTGGCAGACTATAGTCCATATAACAGAAACTATTATTAAGTTACATTATGCAGTTAAACTAACATAAAGGGTGTCAGGAAATGATTGCCCCGCCCCCTGTACAGAAGAAATTGAAAGGAATAGAAAAAAACAGACAAAACCAAGCGAAAGAGCGTTTAATTTTGAATAAAAAACACTTGTTTTAATATCGGGTGTTGCCCCCATTTGCTGCTCTGACGGCCATTAATCGACGGGGGTATGATCCCAGAAGTGTCTCAAAGAGATCGGTATCATGACTCATTTCTTCAAGGACTTCGTTGATCTTTGCAGTCATAATTTCTGTTGAATACCGATTCTGAATGGGTTGTTCCAGCATTAAGGACTCCACCCGATCCTTCATGATGGATCCGACATGTTCACAGACATTAAGATCGGGAGAATTGCCAGGCCATTCATTATTTCCGAAAAAATCAATGTTATTGTCCTTAAGCAGTTGTTGAGTCGCAAGTGCTTTCATACAGGGGGCTTTGTCGTGAAGAAAGGTTGCCTGTTCAACATCCAAAACACACTCGGGGTCTTTCAAAAACGGAATTACATCTTGGGCTAAAATTACATTTCGAAAATAAGGCCCATCCCTACTGGTTCCTCTTGGTTTGATAACCCAGATGAGCTTTCGAATAGAGAACATAATGAAAACACCCACACATGCTGGATTTTTTACTATTTCTCGATACTTCTGGTCGTCTGGGACTTCATCAGGAGTTGTTGCCCAAACCCGATCATTCTGAAAATTTGGTTTTCTGGAGACATAAACGAAGAATTCATCGCTGACAACCTAGTGAAGGAAATCGTCTTCCGTCCATTCCTCAAGATAATCACAAAACCATAGCCGATCTTCAATATTAAGATCACTCTTCCGTGGCTTAGCTATTTCATGCCAAGCACTCAAGCCTTGGCGAACTCGAAATTGATGCACAAGTTGCCGATTGACTATCTTACCACGACTATCTTTCGGCGCCGTGATGCAGCAAGCACAATGTCTTTCGATTCTTGAGATAATTTCTCCGGTCTTCCTCCTCGAAATTCTGTTTCACAATCTTCAGGATTCTTATTCCAATTCCTTTTGACAAAGTCTTCTGATCTTTTGAATCTCTCAGCCACCCAGTGTCGAGTTATGAAAGTTGCACCAGCTTCCTTTGCTTCACGAAATGTGACAGCTCGAATGCGGTCAAGAACTCGCTTTTTCTCTGAATCGTTCAAAATAGATGATGCCATGGTTTCTGTGGGGAAAAAAATGGTAAGAATTAAAATCACAGGAATAGAATATAATGGTTTTTATTCAGATTTTAACGCTCTTTCAAGTAGTCTCGCCGGTTTTTATCTATCTCTTCTAGTTTTTGCTCTACAGGGGGGGGGGCAATCATTTCCTGATACCCCGTACATGCGTTTAGCGAACATAGCTATTATTATTTACCATCAATTACCATCTTAAATATTATTATTTGTTTATCATCATTATATATATATATATATATATATATATATATATATATATATATATATATATATATGATGAATTTCACAATTAAGCACATGAAACGAATGAATGATGCGTATATATATATATATTATCAGACTTTTTAAAAAGATTAGGATGAACCTGCAGATACATGCAGTTTATATTTCATAAGTTCAATTATCGATACGTCATCCTTCATTGTCATATAGTTCAAGCCAGTTAAAATGTATATATTTTAAGCCGTATACATGTAAACGAACCATTCATCTCACAAGCTACATCAAGCTGTGTGATGAGGCTTGAAAACTAAAAGTAAATATGTTATCCTCATCTAAACATCCACTTAAACATTATTACTAATATTGATTTATTGTTATTATTATATATATATGTACACAGGTTAAGAGTATTTAAATTAAACACACTGATTTCAATTCCTTTCACAATAAAAGCCTCTTTCAAATCTACCCCAATATTGCCATATATTTCTCGTACTAACTGTTTTCAGACCAGTAGCAGTTACCGTATTTCCCGGCGTATAACGCGCACTTTTTTTCCCCAAAAATACTCCAAAAATCACCCTGCGTGTTATACGGCGATAGTACACATTTTTGGTAGTGGAGGGATGGTCGTATTATTATATTTTGGCTGTATATCGCTTCGTGGCACATTTTTTGCACTATACACTGAACAATTACCTCTAGGGAAAAAAATATTCCTGTTATTCAGTATTTACTCTTAACATTATAAATGCAAATTAAAAGAAAAAGGAAATTTTTATTATTGAACCTAAATATAAAAATAATAAATGGAAACAAACTGCCATATGGTTTATTCATCATCACTGCTGCTATCCTCATGATCCTCAGCGCTGTCTTCGAAACCCGAAACTTCTTCATCACTGCTGCTCTCCGTGTTAAAACTCTCACTGTCTTTGTATAATAAGTCATCCTCGTTACCGTCCAGGGCATTACTTATGCCACATTTCTTAAAAGATTTTATTATTATCGCTTTTCTAACTGCATCCCATGATGTCTTGACACACTGACACACCTGTTAAATATGGCCGCTTAATCCGTCCTGTAGGTGTCAATTCGTGAGTTGGGGCAGCCATCCATTTATTAATTTATTCCATTTATTCCATTAACTCGTTAAAATTGTACATGTGAAGTGAGGCAGGAGGTATATTTTTTCCTAAATTTTTTTTTCCTAAATTTTCTCTTCAAAATTAGGGTGCGCCTTATGCGCCGGTGAGCGTTATACGCCGGGAAATACGGTAAGTTATAAATATATACATAAAAACAATATCCAAATAAGTAGGTTTGGCAAAAAAAAAAAAACCCTCAATATTTCCAGTTAATAGAAAACGTGGACTGGCCTTTACAAGGCATAACTCTAGTATTTATCATTGTAGCAAAGATTGTTGATTAAATATAGCACCAGTCTTTCATGGAGAAATACCAACAAAGTAGTACAAAACACATCTTCAATAATAATTCAAGCAAGGATCTTTCACTACACGGTCGCTTCCGATTATTTAAGCAAACCTGAAAGTTGCATACTCTGAAATTCTGAACGCTTTATACAGCAAGAGGAAGAAATCGTAACTTCTATCAAAACTGTCCTAATTCCGTTATTCTAAATCCATGTGTGTGTGTGTGTGTGTGTGTGTGTGTGTATATATATATATATATATATATATATATATACACAGTTCTTACTTCTGTCTGTTTGATTTTTATCCATTCTTCAACAGAATGTACACCATTTATCTGTTGCAAGCTAGAAGTTGGGCGTAGGAGGAAACTGAGTTGTTATTATTATTATTATTATTAGTAGTAGTAGTAGTAGTAGCAGGGGTAACAGTAGTTTAAAACTTATCTTCACTTCTACACATCTGTCTCTTTCAATGCAGTCCTAAACCACCTAAGCTTTCCTCTGAAGCAGGAGTCACGTCAAACTATTTTACATCGAAAGCTTTCTAACATCTACATACTAACAGAAATGAGGGGCCCGCATATATAAATGTAGTACAATATACGAGTTTATCAATTTGATTAATACCACAGTGCTTTTTTATCACTCATTTCCTATCTGTATTACCCAAAAATTAGTTAGCTAGTTGTCAACTAGTGATCAAAATAATGTAATGTGCAAATTTTTAGTTGGGGACCCGCGCCTTAAGCCTACTCACACGCACACACACACACACAGATTCTTTCAGGAAAGTGCATATATATATATGTGTGTGTGTACACACCTTTCAATTCAAAATTTTAGTGTTCCTGTCGATGATTCCTCATTTCACGAAGGTTAAGCTTGTCGTCCTTCCCTCCTTTCTCTCTCTCTCTCTCTCTCTATCTCCCTATAATATATAATATATATATATATATATATATAATATATATATTATGTATGTATGTATATATATATATTAAGATGCATACTTAAATAATTATATGCATATTATATAAAAACATGTAAATATAAAATATGCATAATATAAAGATTTTATACAAAGTAAATGACTAACAATAAATCTCGTATTATGAAGCAAACTGTGGAATGACATGTCAACCTCAAAGGGTTTTAATTTGCATTTCCCTCAAAATCTGTGGGTAATAGAAAAACGTGTTTTCATTTTGTAATCAGCGTAAAAAAGAACATAAGACACCCATATTTAACAAATGGAGAAAAACTTTGTTGAACAATGTTATGATTTGTTCAATAAGTGCATTTGTACATTGGGGCAAGACCACAGTTCACGTGACAAATATTAATAATACGAACTGACACTAGATTACATTTGACAGCTCAAATACTAAGGATACAAATGGAGTTAACAGGAAATAGTACAATAATGTCGGATGTAAGTAGAGCTACAATCAGACGTGTGTGTGTGTGTGTGTGTGTATATATATATATATAGTTTTACAATCATGCACGCTACTATGTTCTAAATCAATTATTCAGCCGTTAATGTTCTCATCTTTGCTGAAATAAATTTCTAATAATAAAATTTTTATAAGTTTATTCATCTCAATTTTGCGTTTATGTACAACACTTTTGGGAACAGTTGGACGGGAAAAGCCATATGTAAGATTTCACATGATTTAACTCTACACAAAGTATACAGTTTTTATACAGATATTTGCTCCAATGTTGAAGCTACTGTGACGTTTCACTCAATAAATAAATACAAGGTCACACTTATTAACTTGTAGCACCTTCCACATGAAAACTACCTAACCTACCAAAAATTACCACCAGAAAGGTATAAATTACATAATTCGGCACGGATTAAGCAATTTATAAACTCCCATTCATGAACACATCCAACATTTTCTTAAAACAATCTAATCAGCTATTAATTATTTATTACCATATCGCCTCAAGCTAAATTGCTATACTTGGTGGATAAAACAGAGCTTTCAACGCTTTAGTTGATGAATGTTGACAAAGTTCCTCATTTCTATCATTGCTCAAGAAGTGAAATTTCACGATGTTAAATGTCATGTTGTGTTTGTCTTCTGACCAATTGTATATTTCACTTGTGACCCTCTGCAAAACATACACCTCATATGCAACACTGATTTTTCAGCCGATTTCTATTTCGAATGCATACGACGGTACTATACCGTTGCTGATTACGCCAATGTGGATCTCTTAGCATGATAATGAACAGGAGTGGTACCAGTACTGTACCTAGGGATACTTAACTACGTACTTCTGATTCTGATAATGTTATACCTTAAATTTTGACACCCGTAGGCGCCCTCTGAGGAAGTTGTAGACCCAATTTACCGTTTTGACTATCATTCCCATATGTTTCACTTCACATGCTATTATACAGGGTGTCCGAGAATTATTTGTACAATTTTTGGCTGTTATTAGAAGTCAACCATGAAGTGTAGAAATTCCAGTTTGTCCCATTTTACAGAGAATCTCATTAAGATTTTTCTGATACCACGTTTTGACAAGTTTTTTAGAAATTCCAGTGTGTCCGAACATTATCTGTACAATTTCATCTTTTAATAAAATTATTGATAACACACGTAAAATTCTTAAACAAGATTATTTAGAATCTGTATTTTCAAAAGTTTCTTTTATTAAAGTAACGTTGTTACAAACATTCGATATGTGCACCATCAGTGATTCGCAAAACATCCAATCGATACTCCAAATGTTGCCATGTACGCTGCAGCATATCCACATCAATTCGCTCAATAGCAGCTGTGATTCTTGTTTTTAAATCATCAATGTCTGTCACCCGCGTACATTTCTAAAAAACTTGTCAAAACGTGGTATCAGAAAAAACTTAATGAGATTCTCTGTAAAATGGGACAACAATAGAATTTCTACACTTCATGGTTGACTTTTAATAACAGCCAAAAATTGTACAGATAATTCTCGGACACCCTGTACAATGATCGCATTTGTCGAAAACTTTATTGAAATTCATGTATATGACATCGTAGTGTGTATATATATATATATATATGTATGTATATATATATATATATATATATATATATATATATATACGCACAAGAGAAAGAAACAAATTCGAAATTTTTAATTTTCACTCGAAAGCTATAAACTGGGAAGATGTGAAATCCAGCATGGAAGTAATAGATTGGAAAACCATTTTCGAGGCCAAGACAACGGAAGAGATGCTAATGACGTTAGAGGAGAAGACGTTATAAATTGTGGAAAAACATGTCCCAAAGATACAACAAAGAGGAAAGAGAAGCAGGTTCGAAAGACAAAAGAGGGCATTGTTCCGAAAGAGAAAAAGAGTGAATGCAAAATTAAGTAATTGTAAAGATAACAACATCAGAAAAATATTAAATGATAAACTGCAAAGTATCGATGTCGTCATACAGGAACTAATCGAGAAGCATACAGAAAAAGAAGATGACGCTATAGAAGCGATAAAGGCTAACTCAAAGTACTTCTATAATTTCGCAAAAAGAAAGTCGAAACACCATGCGACTATCGGACATTTAAAAAATGAGAACAGTGATTTATCTGATGATCTAACAGAAGTATCTGAAATATTAAAAGCTCAGTATGAATCATCTTTCAGTATCCCAAAAACTGACAAATTGATATGCGATAGAAACGCGTTCTTTGAAGAAAAACCACAAGGGGAAAGTATAACGGATTTCGACTTTACGACTGATGATATTACACAAGCCATAGGGAAACTAAAAACACACTTAGCGGCAGGACCGGATAAATGGAATGCCACACTGATCAAAAACTGCAAGAATGCAATCGCTGAGCCCCTGTACTGGATATGGAGACGATCATTAGACACGGGAGAAATACCGGGCATCCTGAAGAGCGCGAACATAGTCCCAATATAGAAAGGAGGAGATCGATCTGAGGCCAAAAACTATAGGCCAGTGTCGCTTACATCTCATTTCATTAAAATATTTGAAAGAATAGTTAGACAGAAAATCTGACTTTTTGGAAACTCAGAAAAAATTCAATGATAACCAACACGGGTTTCGGTCAGGCAGATCATGCCTATCACAACTAATGGAACACTACAACAACATTATTGATTCACTTGAAAGTAATGAAAACTATGATGTACTATACACAGACTTTGCTAAAGCGTTCGACAAGTGTGACCACGGAATCATAATACATAAACTGAAATATATGGGAATAACAGGAAAAGTAGGGAAATGGATATATAATTTCCTTAGTGAGCGGAGGCAAGTCGTTACAGTACAAGGAGTACCTTCATCTGAATCAGAGGTCCTCAGCTCGGTACCACAAGGAACAGTATTAGCTCCACTACTCTTCATAATCATGCTAACTGACATAGATGAGGACGTTACCAGAGACAGCACAGTAACATCCTTTGCGGATGACACAAAGATCAGTAGAAAAATAAGAAAACCAGAAGACATAGGATCTCTACAAACCGACATAAACAAAATCTACAAGTGGACGGAAGACAACAATATGAAGTTTAACACCGAGAAATTTCAGCTATTACGGTACGGAAAAAGAGAAGACCTAAAGTCCATGGAATATTATACCCCAAATGGACAGGAAATTCACAGAAATTCTAGAGCAAAAGATTTAGGAGTTGTAATGACAGATGATGCGAAATTTGAAACACAAAATAAGATAGCAGTAAACAGAGCAAAGAGAATAACGGGTCAGATATTGAGAACCTTTAAAGGAAGGGATAGGAATGTAATGATTCCTTTACTGAAAACCCTGATAATACCGAAATTGGAAAACTGCCCTAACATCCCCATATAAAAAAGAAGACATTAGACAACTGGAGGGGATCCAAAGAAGCTTCACAGCCAAGATCAATGTGTGCAAAGAACTAAATTACTGGGAAAGGTTACGAGAACTAGACCTATATTCACTGGAAAGGAGAAGAGAGAGATACACCATTATTTACACTTGGAAAATAATGGAGAAACTAGTCCCTAATCTTACTCTGAATCCCATAACTCCCCAAACAACGGTGGAAAGTAGAAGCGGTAGACTGTGTCGTATTCCCAAATTGAAGGTGAGACAGGGAACATCCTTAACCCTGAAAGAAAATAGTTTTGTAGTGAGAGGACCAAAACTGCTTAATCAGTTGCCCAAAGACCTAAGAAACACGAAGGGAGTTGCAGTGGAAATTTTCAAAAGAAGACTAGACGCCTGGCTCAGAACAATCCCCGATGAGCCTGGCGTACCTGGCTATGTGAGGTGGAGAGCGCAAGAATCCAACTCACTACTTCACCAGGCCAACTCGAGAGGAGGGGCGACAAACTTGACCTTCGCGAAATGAGAAATCATCGCCCGGAACCTTTGTAAGGTTGTAAGGTAAGGTAAGGTGTATATATATATATATATATTAGGGTGTTTCATACCTATAGGGTAAAATAAAAATGAGCTTGGAGTTTTAATCCACACGTTTCTCCGTATTCTAAAGAACAAGAAAACACGTTTGTGCAAGTTTGAACCAGATCGCGCTGCATTTAGAGGTCCCCAACTTTGACGACTTTTTGTCAGTTCATTTCTCGCCTGCCTGCAGTGAAGACGGTTTTCTTCGTCACTTGAGCGGTTCGTGTTGTATAGCCTATTGGACAACTATGGAGGTAATTATATATGCTACTAATTATCTCATTTTACTGTGGTATTGAAATTTATTATTATTTAATTTCTGTCATTTTACTGTGGTAGTGATATTTATTATTAATATTACATGAAATTAATTAGTCTGTTGCATATTGGACAACTAAGCTGGTAATTATTTATGATACTAATTAATGTAATTTTACTGCGGTATTGAAATTTATTTAATTAATGAATTGTCAAAGAGAACGTAGTGTACACGTATCAGTTTTATAAATAAAGAAAAGCAGTAACTGGGACTCGAACCAGTGTCATAGCCGTTTGGCGGCATCGCTCAAGTCGGCGTACACAGCACGCTATCCACTCCCTAGATGGTGTAGTGGATAGCGTGCTGTGTACGCCGACTTGAGCGATGCCGCCAAACGGCTATGACACTGGTTCGAGTCCCAGTTACTGCTTTTCTTTATTTAATTAATGAAATTAATTACGATGTGAAATTATTTCTGTGGAATTATTTAGTTTGTTTTCTTTTCCAGGTGTCTACCAGAGCGAAAACAGAAGTGTTTCTTATTGGCCAGACGGATGCGAACATCACATCAAGTGGCCTTCCAACTCAGTTGCAAGTACTCAAAAAGTACTTTTACCACCAAAAGGAGCAAAAATTTGGACGTACTAAATGCCTGAACCTGTGCCTGGATGCCTGTCTCATATTTTGGGAGAGAGCGAGAATCCCCATGATGCGTCGAGATTCGGCCTTGAGGAAGATGGAATCCCTTCTCAAGGAATACGACCGGCTTGTGAAGCACAAGTCACATAAAGCAGAGTCCTTCCGAGTGAAGGAGGCGATGTTCAAGGAGGCAATAGCGAAGGAGATCATGGACATTGCTCATTAGGGTGGATCGATTTTACATTTTTTTCGATTTCCATATTCTAATAGAGACAAAAACTTGCGCATGCATGAGAAAATAGCCTCTGCAAAAATCTTAGCTTAATAGGTAATCATCTTCTGCCCCCGGCAGAGCGATGAAAATCATATTTTAGTAGTCAAAAACATATTTTTAAACCCTAGCCTAGAGTCATAAAATTTTGCGTGTGTGTTATTTCATGCCTAAGCAACGATATAAATGCTATGGGAAATATATAAATGCATTATTTAAGACAAAGAGCCGATCTGAAAATATGTATATTATACATATGACCACTAATGACCACTAATGATCTAGTTCTTCACGGGATGAACCAATTACTCTCATAATCCACATACTCAATACTCATGTTCTACGTATACGTATATATACGTATGCTCATTTACGTATAACTTCAACGATAAATCCCTTTTCCCCATTTGGACATATCGCCAACCACTACACTGTACCTAATACACACAAATACACATTTAACCACAGGTCTATACATCATCCATTACGTAATTCGATTTTTACCTACAATAGTCAATGAAATTAGTTTATAGA